>JANHFL010005551.1:0-10436 GCA_032468155.1 Oxyrhabdium leporinum
ATCTATCTATCTATCTATCTATCTATCTATCTATCTATCTATCTATCTATCTATCTATCTATCTATCTATCTACATAAAAGTTGACTCAATTGTATTCTTCTTAAAATGCAGCATGATCAAACTGATTTCACATACTGAAATATCAAGTGTGAGTTTCTCAAATACACTTTGTCCAGCTAAGACTTTTAAATCATTTTTTTATTAAATCACAGCTTCTTCATAAATGACTAAATTAGTAAGAACAATAAAAATGTTGGCCTTTCTGTGTTTTTTAAGAAAACCGTGGGACCAAAATAAACCCCAAAGATTATTCCCCAAAGATTGACTGTTTCAGCAACATGATAGCAACTGACACTGTCTAATGGCAATAAATTGTATAGTTCTCTTGATTTCATTTATCTTTTTACCAAAGTATTTTGTGGAACTTTCTGTAGACTACTTTTAGAGATCACAGATCATATATTTTCATTCCCTTGAAAGCTGATCCAACAGTTGCAGCCATCTCTATTTGTAAACAATCTTTTCTGAAAAAAATACAGATTAAATAAATAAATAAATAAAACAGCTACTGAATTCAAAGTCACATGCTAAATATCCTATTTCATGTCTAAAGCTAATAAAATACATGCAGCTTAAATATAATCATAGACAAGGTTATAAAAGTCTACACATATTCTCAATTCAAATGATTTATTTAAATCTAAATTTCAGCTCCGTGTATACATCCAAAGCCATATCCATATGTATAAGTAGCTATATCATAATTATGCTGGCAACAGGCTATTTTCTTATGCACGTTTTCATAATACCTCTTCTCATATCAACAGATTGTTCTTTTGATATTCAGAGGTAATGGGTATCGGTGGATCAGCAGTTACTTGACTGAGTTTTCTTACTTTGTGAAACCTGATCATTTTACAGCCTCCCAAAACATAAACACATTTTGTTTCATATCAAGTTTAGTAGCATGTACAATGAATTAGTAATTTATATATTCCAGTTCTGTCCAAGAGGAGACTACTGTTCTAAAGATGTTTCCTCCATTTCAACTTGGTAAATATCAGTGGAAAACAACAACAACCACCAAAATGCAACATAAGTATCCATGCTGTGAAGCTCACTGAGAAAGGTGGAAATAGGGATGCTATAGTAGGGATAAGTTAACTGCTTCATCCCGTTCTTCCTGCAATGGCAGGCAAGTCTGATAGTTGCAGTATTATCAGTCTTTAGGAGAAACAGTTTGAGTTGTTACAGTGAAAAGCAGTGGTGGGCTGCTGCCGGTTCAGACCAGCTAGCCCGTACTGGTGGTTACAACCACCAGCTGGGCCAGCCCACCCGCCCAGGTACTATCCTGTCCTATAAATCTCACATTTTTGCTCGCTTGCCCCACCCTTACAGCCCAGCTGCTTTCTGCACCTTGCCCGATCTACTCACCCTGGCTTTCGCGTGCAGGAAATCCCCATGGTTTGGCAGCTACATGCAAGCATGGATCACGCGTGCAAAGGAGGTATGCATGCATGCGCTCACAGTTTCGGTTCTGCACTAGGCAAACCAGTTGTTAAAATATGTGCAGCCCACCGCTGGTGATAAGTCATGGCAGAAGGAGCAAGGTTGGGTGGAGGTGCTAATGTAAGACTCTCATACACCCTGCATTTTCAGGCAGTTGTTGTCTTAATGTATTATTCTGGAGGATAAGTTTCTATGATTCACCTGTTGGAATGACTGTGGGACAGTCTCTGCCTTCTGTCAGCTGGAGGAATATGATCATAGGTTGTTTGTTGCTTTTCCTTTTTTAGTTTAAAATCTATACCTATATCATATTTATATCAACAGTATATATCTATATCTGTATCTGTTTATGTATGTAACAAAATATTTAAATTTAAAAATATTTTTAAAAACAAGAAATACAAACTAAAAATGGAAACTCAGAAGAAAACAAGATAAACATATTTTATATCTTTATACTTACTAAGTCAATGGTTTGCCAATATTTCACTACTATAATATGAACCATTCAATACATTTTTGTAAGATACCTTAGGCTCTCTGCATAGTAACTCATATTGCTACATCTTTTTATCAGTAGAAAATGTTGCCTTTTCCAAAAGAGAAAGATCATACATATCCACCAACATAATCATATATCTTGAGTCTTGGTCAAGTAATTGATGCTGTCAAAATCTGGGTTCCAGTAACTAGAGGTTGTGGGAGCCTGCATGTAATGATGTGTGGGAAGGACCTTGGGAGATAATGAGAAAGAGCCACAGACCAGACAACTGGTGTGCAAAAGATATCTCAGCTCACATAAGAAGAAGGCATTTCAGAAGGGACCTTCTTTAGTTTTCTTCTTTAGGGAGTAAAGGAAATGAAGGGAAACATACCTTCAGGCTTGCACGATTCTGTTTATGTAACTTTACAATAAAGATAGAGCTAGTATTCCTGGTTGTGTTTCTTGTCTACTTCCTCGCAGAGCTAACACTGGATGGGGAACAGACTTAAACTCAAATCTGACAAGATTGAATCCAAATGAACGGTGTTTCTTTTGATGCCATGGATTAACTTTTAATGGAGTTACATTTCTCCAGAACTGGTGCACAATTGGGGACTCTTTCTGTACTCACAGCTCATGCTTGAAAAGCAGTTGGTAGTTGTGGTCAGTAAGAATTTGATTGAGTTCTCTGGTGCTCCAACTGTACACTGGAAGTCCCTTCTCCTTGTTACTCATATCTCAGTTATTTTGCATGCATATTGCAAAACACTCAGAAGCTACAAGAATATGGGAATGCAAGCAGTTATGGGTATGCCTTGTTACAATCATGTAATACCTCTACTACATGCACTGCACTGGTTATCAGGGAGCTTCCAGTGTAATTCATGGTGCCATTTGTCATCTATCATGCTTTTCATAATATAAAGCCTACTTTGTTTCTGCTTGTCCCATAAGATCCGACAGAATAGGTGTGATACATATCCCATTATGAAGAATCCAAGGGACTGGTATGCCTTCTTTGTCAAAGGGTCTGTCGTCTGAAACCTCTTCTTCTGAAGATTTGGTAGACCTAGCTCTGCTTTCCTTTAAACCAATCTTGGAGACCAATTTTAGCAACCAAGTTCTGGGATAGATTGTGTTTGTTCACCTGGACTGTATTAAATTAGTTTGTTTACAGTCTATGTCTGTTCCCCCTATTAACTTCAGCTTTTATCTTGTTTGGTTTAATGTACTATGGTTGTGTTTCTAATTTCCACACTGCTTAGAACTGATGTTGAGTTGGGTAGCCTTAGAAATCTGAATTATAAATAAATAAATAATCTGAATGCTGCTCAGCCTATGTTCCTTATGGGAGCATAAGGTGAACAGAATATGAAAATCACATTCCCACATTACAGTATATTGATTCAAAAACTGCCCAAATCACTTGGGATTGTGCAGTATGTTCCTAAACTCACTGTTCAGTGTTGTGTAAATGCAGCCTCAGTTAAGGTCTTTAACTGAGTTGTTCAAGGGTGTTGCATGAACATAGCAAACATATGTACATTACAGCGGTGCTATAGGCAACAGCTAAAAATTGAAATTTGGAACAGATATCTCTTATAATAAATGAAGTATGTTATGTTTCTCCACCAAAGCCAAACTGAAGAAAAGTCACTGTTCTTTTTTATTATGACTTTTCATGAAACAATATACATAGAATAGTGAGATTTAAAAAACTATATTAATGAACACATCAAGTATACAGATGTGATCAGTTTGATAATTGTAAATGAATTAAAAAATCTGAATATCATTTTTGCTGTCATGATTACTATTAATACATCACATAATAATAATCAGACATTGTAACTGAAGTCATATGACATTATCTGAGTTACATTTATAAACATCTTCATCAATTCAAATATAATAAATTGAAATACAGCTTATTCATAGTTCTGACAGAGTCATGGTTTGGTTCTGGTTTTAAACAAAATTAACAAATGGAAAAGAAAAAAACAGCAATGGTTTTTGTATGTGTATGAGGGTGGATGTAACACAACTACATGTATAACTTTCATTTTATTCATTTCTTTATTTGAAATTTTACTTCATATCTCATCTTCCAATATGTGGAACTTAATGGGCTAACAATAATAATGATAAAATTAAAATAAAATGCTTAAAAGTAATAAGGCATATTCCTTAGGAGAATTGTGGTAATGTGTACATTCTTTGCTTGCATATTTGTGTCTACTCCTTCTGTAATCAGAAAAAAAATGCTTTAAAAAATGAGGCCAAGGCAAAACATGCAGGACATGTTCATGAATCACCTGATTTCTTTTCCTCCCCTTTTTCTATTTACATCCTGTCAGCTTCTCCTATGCCACTGGACGCTATCTCCTCCTGCAGCTTTTTCTGCTCTGTCATTTTTCAAACTGCTGTTTGTTTGTTTTTCTCCTTTCTGCCAATCTTCTCATTCCAGTTTGTGCTCTTTATTCTGCACCCTTATTGGGAGACAAAAGGCAATTTTATTACTCAAATGAATAGAAAAGCAAGAGATGAATATTAAACAAACAGGAGGAAAGGAGGGAGGGAGACCTAAATGGAGACCCTGGTTGATTTCATTTAAAAAAATCCAAAATGTTAATACACCAGAAAGAATTAAAATATCCTATTAGAACAAGGTTGCTTTGATTTATACTAGTCGATGATTCATTGTATGCTATAAATGGCTTATAATGATTATAGTAATGTTTGTATCATTGGGAGATTCCTGAGCCATCTTCCCCAAGTACATATTCTTTTTTCTTTCTTTATTTCTCACATATTGTTTTATTCCACTTGTGTAGTATATTATAAGATTATTTCTATCTTCCCAGAACATTTAAGTGGAGGTAATAAATACTTTCTGATTAAATATAATGCTTTAGTAATGTTTAGAATGTTTATTTGATGGCAATGGTGTGGCTATTATTAAACTGAGCTCAGTTAAATTCAATAGAAAACCATATCTCTATGATAAACAATCCATTGTTTTAAATAATAACAATAATAACAAAAACAGTTATTGTTCTTTTTTCACAATAACAAGCAAGCCTATCTTATTTTTGTCTGTAAGATTATTTCACTCTGGGCTGTCCTTTTATATCTTAACTGTTTTAATGGTTTTTCTAGTTTTGTATGATTCCAAGAGTCTATTGGAGTTGGGCAGCTTATAAATTCAAATCAATCAATCAATCAAGTAAAATAAAAATGAAGTTGACCAATATACAGAATAATAATAGAGTTGGAAGGGACTTTTAGTTAAACCCGCTATCTATAACAGGAGTGTTAAACTTGCGACGACATGTCATCTCATGACATATCGCAACTTTTTTCCCCTTCACCAAACCGAGGGGTGGGGGTGGCCAGTGCGTGATGCATCTGTCCTGCTGGTCGTGAGTTTAACACCCCTGATCTATAATATTAATTCTTTTTTTTTTAAAGTTGCTGGCCTTCTATTGTGCTTAATTAGAACCATTCACCATAGGTAATGACGGAGTGCTGATAGAGATATTAACTGACAGGCACATGGTATTAGTTTAAAGTAAGAAATATACCTATTCATTAATCATTTTACAACTTTCTTTAGTAATAAAAGTTATATGTAAACAGAAAGCAGTTTAAAAAAAAATACTGAACAACATTGTTGTATTTGCTCAACTGAATTTCCTCTCTTCTACAGAAGTCAATCTTATGAATAGCATTTCATAGCCACGGTTCTCAATTTCTCTCTCGGGTGGGGGGTGTTCATTCAGCAACTGTTAAAAGTTAAACCTAAGTTGAAGTTTCACATGCCGATTCAAAGAAAGCAACCAATAACATGGCTTTTTGTCATTAACAATTCAGAAATAAAGAGGCAATATGTGATTATTTTTATAACACATTTTTAAAAAGTTTCTTTGAATTAGCTTATCTTCATACACTTATAAGAACTTTCAACTGCTGAAATTCCAGGTTGGCTACTTATTGGTCCTAATGGCTAAGTTGTGGTAAGCATCAGACATGTAATGATAGCCAAAAGATCCTAAAGGCAACCATCTATCTGAATACCAACAAATCTTAAGAAAGACTTCATACATCACATGAAGTCACAGACAATTATTTAATTTTGTCTTACTGTGTGATATGTAAACAGTTAGGTTTAGTATTGACTGAACCAAGGCTGATTCAATAAAATGTATGTAAGCAAACCAGGATGCTTAATATAACATGCTAAGTCAGTGTATGAAGATTATCTGGAGTAGTAAGGAAAATGGAACAAAGCCTTCTTCTAAAGCACGTTGTCATTTTGTAATTCGTAGGTAGGGGAGGCAGCCCTGCCAAAACTCATGTTTCAATGTTGCACTACAAGTTATATGTTTTCTTTAGTTGTCCAAAATCAGGATATAGGAATAAAAGACCAGTATTACATTATGATCTTGTAATACACTTTTCATATATATTTTAAATCATAGTTATTTCTTAAAGGTATTAAAATTTTAAATGTCCGTGAATAATAGGTTTTAAATAGTGGTGCCTTGAAAATGAATTGGTGACCTAAAATTGCTTCAGGAGACAGCAAGGAGGCACATTAAGTATCATTATTCTACAGTTGCAATTTTTCCTATTAACTAGTGGCAATAAATGTTTAAAGGTAAAGTTAAAGGTTCCCCTCTCTAACCCTAACCCTAACCCTCTCACATATGTGCTAGTTGTTCCCAAATCTAGGGGGCAGTGCTCATCTCCATTTCTAAGCCGAAGAGCCAGCACTGTCTGTTGATGATTCCATGATCATCATGACTAAATGCTGAAGGCGCACGGAACACTGTTACCTTCCCACCAAAAATGGTCCCTATTTTTCTACTTGCATTTTTACATGCTTTCGAACTGCTAGGTTGGCAGAAGCTGGGACAGGTAACGAGAACTCACTCCGTTACATGGCGCTAGGGATTCAAACCGCTGAACTGATGACCTTTCTGATCGACAAGCTCAGCGTCTTAGCCACTGAGCCACCACGTCCCCTATAAATGTTTAGTTGCCTGTAATTAATTATAACAGTAAATGTACAGTTGCCATTATTACTGATATGCTGATAAATTTTCACTTCTATTCTTCAAGCATGTATTTTGCTAAATAATTCCTGTCCTCTTATAAACACTACCATGACAAAAGTACTAATAATAGCGATTATCTCATAAAAGATTTCAGCATCTATATATAGGCAAGAAACACCTGCTAATATTTACTATGTTTAAACATAATTCAAAATCTATGAAAAAAAATCATCTGACCACAATATCGCAGCAAGATTTTATTAAACTAAAGGTTACATTAAAGTAGTTATTCATCATAGCATTACAATTTAAATGAATTTTGTATTTCCAGATATTATTGTTAGTAATATAATGTTCAAAACAGATCTGTAATTGCAACTCTGATAGCTGGCAAAATATCATAATCATAACACATAATTGTATTATATCTAACAGAAAATAAAAATAGTATTTAGATCTTTGAATTGCTGGTTTCATAGACCTTTAAAGTTAATTTTCACTTAACATTAAAAACTGCGTAGTGTTGATCAACAGAGGTGATAGAAAGAGAATATGTTCATGGATTTTCCAAGTACATAGAACACATGTGGAAACCCTCCTGTTTGTAGGACTAACATCACTTGCAGAATCTCCCCACTGGGTTCATAAAGACCTTAAACAATCTACTTTTTCTCTTTTCCAAACCTTGTTCCTCCAAATATAATTGTAGAATTTTTCTCTGCACCTGAAGATACAAAGCCTTGTCTATTCATAGATCATGTGATCCATCCATTCTGCATACAGAAAAAGAATATTTTTGCTCTATTCATAAAATAGCACCGAACAATCTCTCCTAGTGTTTATGCATTTGGAAGTAGTGGCTCCTGGAATGGGATTCACTTTCCTTCATCTTTGTATCTGATAGTACTAAGAAGTGAAAACAAATCATCATAAAATGCCATTTTGAAGTATTGCAAGATCCTACAGTAGGGCCTCTGGTGGCGCAGTGGTTAGAATGCATAACTGCAGCCAACTTCTGCTGACTGCCAGCTGCCAGAAGTTCGATTCTCACCAACTCAAGGTTGACTCAGCCTTTCATCCTTCCGAGGGTGGTAAAATGAAGACCTAGATTGTTAGGGGCAATATGCTGACTCTGTAAACCACTTAGAAAGGGCTGTAAAACACTGTGAAGCTGTATATAAGTCTAAGAACTATTGCTATTGCTATCTCAATTTTTCCCTCTCTCCTGACTTCTTCTCAATGAGAAGACATTAAAGGCAGAGCTTAAAAACTATTCAGCCTAGCAAGATTCTATTTCTCCTTTTTGACATTCAAAATACAATCAGTTATTGTATTTACTGAATGATTTATTTAAATGTCAAATCAGCAGTAATCATTTTTCAAGCATCATTAAGATACATTTTTAAAACATTTGATTAAAAATATCTTAACCTCGAATCATCATTATTTAGAAAAAAATCCATTTTGCAGTTTAAACTGTCAAGGACATAAGCCAGACAATATTAAAAACGTAACCAACTGAATTACCTGGGAGAATTTTGAAAAAGTGGTCAGTTCTGGTAGATTTGTACATCAAAGCTACAATTCAAATTGCTTGAATGTGGAGCATTTCTCATATAAGCCTACTTCTCTCTCTTCCTGTTAGGACCACTACAATTAAAAATGCCTACTACATTGCTATATTAAATACAATGAATTATTAGAAATATCATTCTTTTAATAGCCAGTTTCTCTCATGTTTCCATTTCTAGTATTCCACCATCTTTCTGACATTTTTCTTGTAGTAATTCTTTGGATTTGGTTCAATAGCATTAAAGTGGTTTATTTGATGTTGGCTTGAAGTATTATAAACATTATATATTATAGTTTGTAAATCATGGTATCTTAGTACATTATGTGAACATAGCCTCTTGTTTACCATGACATACAAATCACATATAGACATGGAAAATGGAATGAAATGGAACCAATTTGTCTGAAAGTAGGTGGAGTTTGACAAGTCCCAAAATGTTCTTCACCTGCATCCCTCCCCCCATCTACAATCACATCATATTCATTCAAAGAGGAAGGCAGCAAGGAACTGTAAAAACAGTGGAAGAAAGACAAATCATCATGGCTATCAGAATTGATCTGTGGCAGAGTGGAGAACAGGTATTGAAGAGTTAATAATTGCAGCTGCAGTATGATCTGGAATTGGGCACCTCTTATTGCTAAATAGGATACCTGACAGCTGTTTATAACAGGAGAAACAACTGATTTAGAAAGCAAGATATCTGCGGGACGAGTTGTCTTATCACTTCTATTACCTCTGTTCCTTCACTCTTCTTGCAGTAATTCAGTGTTATTTTCAGACTGAAACAAGAATAAGAAAAATCTTTCACTCTACCCCAATCACCTCTTCCCGAAAGAACAGAACAGTATTGAGCACAAGCAAAATGTGTCTTGAAGACCATAGTAAAAAATTTCCAAACAATCCACATTTAAAGGTTTCTGTTATATTTTATCATGTGTATAATATATGACATACAAATGTTTTTGTTATTATTTATCAGATTTAAATTCCACTTTTCATCCAATAGCTCCATATAGTATATACATTTTAATACATATTTTCCAAATATTGGTTACATGAGAAAAAGAAAAAGGGACTCCAAAATACCTTACGCATAAAATATAAAGTGATCCTAGTTTCAGATAATATATATTATTATATAATGTATTAAGAATTGAATCAATTCACTTTCTAACTAGAGGAAGGAAGATGAGAGCTTTAGAGAACTGACAGATAATGAGTCTTTTCTAGATTTCTAGTGTTCATCCTTTGTAATCATGAAAATTTGTATTTTACATTTCTTTTGCCTATCCACCAATTTCCAAATAATTTATAATTACACTGTAGACCAAAGGGTTTTTGCCCAGCTTTAGTTTGATCAGGAAACCTTGGTGACAGAAATTCACACCTTTGTCATCATATGGCAAATTACTGCAGTGCTCTGCATGTGAAGTTGTTTTAAAAATGACTCAGAAGTTACAACTGGTATTGAATGTAGTGGCCAGATTGTTAGAAGTGGAACCTGTTATTAGAAAATAATACCTATGTTATGGTAACAGCACCGGTTCAGTTCAAAGTTCTGGCTATTAGCTATACAGTCTTAGGTAATTGCTTTTGGTGCAATAAGAACGATATTGTTCAAAACTGATTTACTTATCCTTTCAAATTTTCAATGATTTTGAAGTAAACTGTTCAAGGTCATTTCCCTAAAAGAAATAAGAAGTAGGTGGACTAGAGGGCAGGTTTTATGAAAAATATTCATGTTATCCAAAATATATACTTGCTCCCGCTGTGTGATCTATAAGACAACTTTCAAAACTCTTCTTTTTT
>JANHFL010005551.1:34594-48096 GCA_032468155.1 Oxyrhabdium leporinum
ATTCAGTCCCCTCAACAATCTATCCACTTCATCGGCGGATACAGAGTCAGTCATTTCTTGGATGAGAAGCGAAACATCTTCAAAGAAAAACCAGAAAGTCCAGTTGCCTCTTGAAAAAGCATATTTGGGACAACCATGACCTGGATGACTGAGAATCTCTATAGACATTTGGGGACAGTGCTTGGGCTAGCCTGATATACTTATTATTTTTAAAAAATTATTAGTAACAGTTAACCAAGTTTAGCCAGCTCATGCTCAGTCAGGGCTCAGAACTGATTACTACTTTAATAAGAACCTATCAGAAAATATCCTAACAATATAACAGACTGAAAAGTTGTATGCAATTTATTTCTTCAGACTTTCTTCATATAATAGAAGGACCCATATATTCTAACAAAATCAATAATAAAGATCTGCAAAAATTTAGAAAACACTGAATGGCAGGAAGCCAAAAAAAAATCACAGAACTATGTGATCTCTCTAATAAATGAGCTGTGAATGTTTTTTAAGTAATGAACAAAATTACTAATGATATTGCTTCTTACTACTGCTGCTTGTTATAAAAATTCTGTAATAATTTTCTATTTGTAGAAATGCTTGTAAGTTTTTAAAAGCTCTCAATAATTCTCTTTCTTTTAAATTTTGATTTGAACAAAATAGTAATAGATGTGATTTGAATATATTAATATTATGAAGTCTAATATGAAATATCATTAATATTAATAAAGAATAGATTTATGTATTATTTTTATTTTATGTTGTGATAGTGAAGTTGTAAAAATTTTAAGACAGTTTGTTTTGGGGTTGTTGGGGTATATCAAGCCTTGTAAGATATTTAACAAAATCTAAATCATTATAATACTAGTAATTCAGCCAGCAATTCTCCAGGCAATAAGAGATGACTTTGTTCCTGTATGTTTAATGCTGACTATGGAAATGTTGTCAGAATGTCTGAATGGCTGGTTCATTTGCACTGACTTCTGGGTTATATCTTATATGGCAAAATCATAAGCACTCTTGGTAGTAGCTGGAGTCTACTAAGTGTTTGGATGCTCAAGAAGCAGCTGGATAGCTTCTGTGTTGTGTCCCAAGATACAAGGGACAATCACAAGAGCAGAACACCTGACACAATAAGTTTTCAGTGTTCTCCTAGATTTAGTATTTTGTTTGAATTTCCTCCATGAGACTGACCTCCTTCTGACATCTTTTATGAGTTGTAATACATTACACTGAATTTTCTGTGAGTATCATAAGATGATTTAATAACATGGTGTCAGAAAGTGCAGGTATTGTTTGAGAAATTTGAAATGTACTATGCATCAGAAAAAGAATATTACATATGAGAGGCACAGGTTTTTTTACAGGAAAACAAAATGTGAAAGCATTATTGCTTATGTAACTGAGCTATAGCTTTTAACATAGTCTTGTGAGTTTAGACTAAATGTGACTCCTTAATTAAGGATTTGTGGTACGTGTAATTAAATTTACATGAGTTAGAGTGATATTGTTAAAAATAAATGAGTTAACATTGGAATACACAACTGATGGTATAGAGCTAAAGAGTCAGGTGTAACTCAATTAAAAGAACTAGACAAAATGGATATTTGGAGGAGTAAATAAAGTCTTTAATAAATTAAATCTCAACTCTCTGTTGTAATGCCAAAGGCTCAACACTGAAAATTGTGTTTAGGTTTGGCTTTCTCATCCTAAAGGAGCATACCCAGCTGTTGAAAAAGAATGCAAAAATGTGCAGAACTAAAGATAAAAATTACAGATTAAATCAGACTAATGTTCATGTATGAAGAAAATTCGTTAAAACTGTTTATTTAAACTTATTAAAATGGAAGGCATAGAAAATGAATGGTCTGTTGATTATGAATGTTCATAAAACTATAAGTGTTAAGATTGATATAGGGGGATGAGTAATGCTATTTCTTATGGGCTGGTAGTTTTGTTGTTGTTGCTATTGTTGTTCATTGCTTTCAAGTAAACACTGACTCTTGGTGATTGCCTGGACAAGTCCCTGCAGTTTTCTCATAGGATTTTGGAATTAGTTTGCCATTGACTGCTTCCTAAGGCTGAAAGAGAATGAATGGCCTAAGGTCACCCAGCTGGCTTTGTGTCTAAGGTGGGACTGAACTAGTTTGTAGCCTGATGCCTTAACCAGTACATCAAACTAGCTCTTATGGGCTGTATATAACCCTGCAAATAAAAATATTATAAAAAATCAAATAAAAGGTTAATAGCATATTCAGAACAAAGGTTGCAGATAATCAGAAAATGTGAATTAAATTGTAGGTAGAAGAATATTAATTTGATACCAGAGTTCCAACTGGCAGATTTTGAAGCAAAGTCTGTTTTAGAATTACGTACAGGCAGTAATTTAATTACATTAATTTAAATCTAGAGAGTTTATGCAATAAATACAGTCTCTGTCAATGATAAATTTAAAGATGTGTTTTATATCCTAGGATGCTTAACAGGGTATTATTTAATTAAGCTGAATTTTTAGATATCAGTTTGTGCTTCAAGAAAATTCCTATATTATTGTGAGAAAATACACAAAAACTGAACAGAATGGACCAGATGAGATATTACTCAATGGGTAAGCCAATACTATATAAATGCATAGAAAAATTAACTGAAACTATTTTAGAAAACATTATCAGCTACAAATAGAAGAAATTACAATTAATTTAATGTAAATCCAATTGCTTACCATCCTATTTTACAAAAATAGTTAGATGACAGGAGGCTAATGACAAGTTAAAATATCTTTTAGAAGGCAGTAATTTAAATGGTTACCATTTAATACTTTTTTCAGCTGTGAGTATGTTACGAGAGAGACAAATTTTGGAATAATTTGGGAAAGAAAAGAGAACTTAAATAAACCAAATATATAAATTTTGTATTTATGACATGTTAATTTAAAAAGGTGTAAAACCTGTTGAAACAAATATTGACCTATTCTTAGCACGCCATGCCTAAAGAATAAAATAGAATTATAGTGACTACCCGGCAGTTAGAAAAAAATTGTTCCAGGAATGATTAGACAACTCAATTAAAACAATTATTGCAGAATGTGGTATTTCAGTGGATGGCTATACACGAAGATCCATTTAATGAACTAAAAAATTATAAACAATTGCACCTATGTTAAAATATTATTTTGTATCATGAATGTGACAATAATGTCAGTGAATGTTTGTATAACATGTTTAGGTGCAATATTGCATAGGTGACATATGCACCTAAAGCCATGATTTAAGAGCAGCAAAATTATTCTCAGACAGAAAAGAGAACATTAGCAATTGTTTGGGATGTACAAGGTTTTATGAGCTGCTCATTTATGGGAACAAGTTTTAGTAGAGCAATCATTATATAACTCCCTATAAAAACCAAAAGACTTTATTAACTATGAAAAATTATGTATCTCTAAGGAAGAAGGAAGAAAAAACTAACTTGGGATATTGTGGTAGAAAATGTCAACATTCTAATCTGAGAATAAATGTAGCCAGTACATCAAGGAGTAGAATGGTTTGGAAACAAATACAGTCTGACAATTTTGTAGCTTGCTTTTTAAAAAGAGATTTTATGTAATATATCATGTTGCATTACTTCAGAGTAGAATATAATGACTGGAAAAATGAAGCCAAATAAATTGAGAGAAAGTGGCTTTTTCTTTCTGACATAACCTTGCCAGTTACCATTATAGCCTGCCAGCATAATTGGTTTTGTCTTTCTTAATATTTTCTATTTATGATGCATCTGGGGAGCTTCAGCCTTTCTCAACAAAGTCCACTAAGAAGCTTGAACTATTCAGGGAGGGTTTGGTTGTTGTATAAGTATTGTTAATCATCTCATTTACAGGAGATAGATCTAAGCTAACTATAAATACTCAATAAACACAAACCTCTGTAATGAGTCTGTTAAAGATGGCACCCAAAAATGATTGGAAAGCTTGCCATGTGCTGAGGAAACCACAACTCCTGAATATGGGGGTGACAAATGTTTAAGTCCCTTTCTTTTTTTTAATTTTTTCCCTAAAAAAAGTGGGTTGTAGGCTTCAAGCTGACTCTGGTTAAGTTTTTCTCATTAGGTTTATGGTTCTTGTCCTTCAGGGTCATATAATTAAAGTCCAGCTAAACTTTATCATGGATTTTGATGACTGAGATTTGAGAGACAGATGAAATGTTTGATGAAATGTTATAGAATTTGCTGTTCACTGTTATGTCAGCTGGTGGCATACACTGGATTTCAAGGTCAGATGCACTGCATTCAAGCTTGATGGTTGCATATTTAATAACCTAATATAAAATGTTGAAGTTGCAGCCCTTGAAAACTCTTAATTGATGTGATTTTAAAACTGGCAAGAAACAGTTTCATTATAAGTAGCATAGAACGTTATTGCTTAAAAGTAAGTAAAACGCTTTAATAAAGGGAGTTAGGGAGCCACTCAACTGCTTTCAGGTCAAGGCTTTGTGATTTTGTGAGGGACACCTTAAGAGTGATTTTACTATTTCTTATCTGTTCATCTGTCAGTCTTATTGATGGTCTTTGTCACAACATGCACAAAAGCTACATTTTGTTTAAATGTTCACATAGAGATAGTCAATGGTTTAACAGATGACTCATGAGAGAAAAAAAAGGATTTTGTGGGCTTACCTTGCCTCTTAGTGATTTAGCTATGATACCTCTCTTAATCACTTTCCTCCTGTTCTAACACTGTTAACTTTATGAGTGAGGATTGTTGTTCTGTTGAAAATAAGCAATTATAGTATATGCTATGAAAAGACCTTACTGGAAGATATGATCTTCTGAGGGCTCAGTAATTTAGGTTTGAAGGTTGTTCATCAAGGCAGCAGTTTATGGTGATTTTAATTACTCTTTCCCCATTTCACTGTCTTCTATTAATGTAGATTCTTTATTAGTGGAGGAGATTAAATGTTCTCCAGTGTTATAAATCTCGTACTGTAATCTTGGTGTTAGTCATTTGTCCATCTCAGCACCAGCAAAATGATATATTCTTAGCTTTTTCATTGCTCAGTAATCTGTCCTGGTTTAAGGGTTATTGCTTCTTTTTCTTAGATGCCATAACCAGCTTCTACAATCTACAAATAATTATCCAATGTCTGCATTAAATTAAAAGCATTTTCCTGTGCAAAAACTGATACATTGGAGCATCCGCATCCAAATTTTCCTAACCGCTTCTCTCTGGTGAAAGGCAGGACAGATTCTGTTTAGTTTGGACATTCTAATATTTGAAGATACTGTATCATGGCTAAGCGGTTCTTAAACCTCAATGATTTTGAGGTAATCTTTATTAGTTATGAATTCACATCCAGGTAGTAGGCATGCACCTGGACAGATATACTATGGCTCTTAAAACATCATCCACTGCTGTGTTTTCTTTCTTTTTCTATTTTACAATGTTCTCTATTGCTGTGAAACAAAACATAGAATGACATTTTCACTTCCACCCCTCTTTCTTTCCTTTTTTCTTCTTCACATTTTAAGTCCCATTTTCATCACTGAACAAACAAAAAAGAGGAGATAAAATAAAACATTTCAGAGCCACAGTGTTTCTGCCCTGATAGTTGTGATTCTGGAATTAAGGTATAATTCTGAAAAGCACTGAAAATAAACTTTAAAAATGCTTGCTTGCTAAATATTAAATTGGAAGGCAGGAAAATGATAGAAAAGACACATATTCATATCTTAATATCTCCATTGCCTTTGAAATAAAGAATTGGAAGCAATGCCTAGAATGACTTCTGAATCATACAAATAGCAAAACCTTTAAAGTCAATTTTGGTGACTGGTGAATCCTTGCTTCCCTTCTGAAATCTTATGTTCTTAATTTGACACCAGGGTGTTTCAATGTACCTCTCAAATTCACACATTTAACACAAAACCAATGGTATTCTCAGAAATCAGTGGGGTGGGGGAAAATTGTCGTAGACGTTCACTGGATTTATTGATGAAGCTTAAGAAAATCACTATCCATGATCATGTTTTTCACTGTCTCATCTTTGAGGTGCCTTTACATTGTCTTTCTAAAAAAAATGGATTTTGGAGATGGAAAAAATCTCCTCCAAATGGGAATATCTAAAAATTGTTTTATATTGCCTCAGAATAAACTGGACATGAGGTGGAGATTATGTCACTAGCTCATATCACTTAAAAGCAGATGATTTATGTGTAGTACATAGGTGAGATGAAACCCTAAAATGCAATTTGACAGCCATTCATGATTAAGCAACACCTTAAGATTTCAGTTCTACATTCTCTTATCAAGAACACCAAACATGTTGAGGCTTATTTCTCAGACAAACTAAAGTGCACTTTCACAGTCTTGATAGAACACTACTTACTTTACTTCACCTTGACCTCTAAAATCCACTCTCTACAAATAGCATGACATATACCGTGAGGAGGTGACATGATGGAAGCTATTACCCATATTTGTTCAATGAATCACAATTACTGTTAAAATCCAGTAGCAGTAAAGAAGTAAATGTTAGAATATATAAAGAAGTAAATGTTAGAATATATAATGAATAAGAATATAGTCCCATGCTGATTGACCTGAAAATAAGTCTTTTTGGAATTATTTGGTACTTGATAGGATTCTTCTGAAGTATAGAAACCTTTGGCTTAACCATAAGAGCATCAAATGTCTATTCCATTAGCACACATCTCAAGCTTAATATTTTCATTTATTTTACATATTTAAATGTTAGGGACAAGGACACATATTCAAAGGAACAAGATTTTTTAAAAATATGTCTGCCTGGGTAATCTGCTAGTTGCATTTAGCTGGGAAAGGATACAAATATTACCCAGAAAAATCATTTTCAGAAAGCAATAGCTAAAAAAGTTTCACAATTATTTGCACTGGTTTATATTTATTGGTCTTAATAGATGTGTTAAAATTCACCTTCAGAACCAGTGATATAAGAACATAATAGAAAAAAAAGATTCTAGCAGTTAACTTGAAACAAATATATTGAGCTTCCAATACATCCCATGTCTTACTGGGAGGCTCTTTCAGTCCAATTGATTGAGTCTGTAGGGCCTCATGTTTTATATAATCTACTGGTAGTCAAGGCCAACCATCTGTGATCTGAATTTGTTCTTTCTGTTCAGGGGACATAATTTGACCTATTGGATCACCAAGTGTTGTTATCTTGCCTGGGTTCAGTGCATTTATGGTTTCGGTCTCGGGAGTTAGGCTGTTTATTTTCCATAAGTAGGTTTTATTAATTTTTTCTTTTACTTAGTATGACAAAGACATTTCATGTTTTGTTCATTCTTTGTACCATTTCATTGGAATCCTTAATTTTGGCTTCCTATTTCAGTATCACATACAGGTAGTCCTTGATAGCATGTAAGACATTATATTTAGACATTCTTGAAACACATCCATTTGCTCAGTAAGTATTAAAAAAACTGCCTTATAATTATCTACCCTTAATTCAAACCTCTATCTTTTTGTTTGTCTCTGTTTCCCTTGATTGTATTGGTTGCTAATCATCAAATAGAGATTCAGTTAAAGTTGGAACTGGTTTATCAGGGACAATATCACATAGTTATTACTTTTCCACTAAAGCAGACTACCAGATGGGAGGCTTGGAGCAACATGAAAAGGAACTCTATATCCGCTTTGCTTCACTTTTAGTAGCAGAGGTGGTAGGCATTGTTTTGCAAAAGAACTTCAAAGGGAATTTTGTGTTTTCTATTAGTGGAAAGCATCCTTTTGAATTCCTGCAAAACCTAAATATTTTGCATTGAATTAGATCATTATCATCCATATATTTGTCTGATTTACATTTAAACCTACTTTGTTAGTGGTACTAATCAGTTTTGTAGTAACAAATTTAATAATGTTAATAATGCTACACAATATCTTTCCTCTTTTAGACAATTAGCCTTGTCTAAATATATCTGTAAGCTCCCATGTTTTTGCAGATGATACATAAAGTAGAGGATGAATCTCAGCAGAAAAGCATGTTCATGATGTAGAAAGGTTCATATGCATAATATGTAATCTATAACAACAACAACAACAACAACAATAACAACAACAACAACAACAACAATAGAGAAGTATTGTATTATGAGACTCAGGAGGAAAAGCTTTCCACAGACATCAGTCCCTCCCTCTCTTCCTTCCTTCCTTCCTTCCTTCCTTCCTTCCTTCCTTCCTTCCTTCCTTCCTTCCTTCCTTCCTATTAAAACATCATGAAATATTTTATGGTGAAAATTATGAGGTCATGTGAAGTTAACTTAAGGAAAATACTTTTGCCACCTTGTAGGTAACATAATAAAAATTTCCACTGTTTTAAAGGCAAACTAATTGTAATTACAGAGAGGCTCCATTAATCTACACTTCATTAATTTACATGATAATCCAAATAATTAACTGTCAGTCACTCCTTCAGGGAAGATTCATAGTTTATACTGTTAGAAGCATCATTATTTGTAAAGACAGCTTAAAAAATTGTGGCTGGAATTGTGAAATGCATAAATCAACTTCTTTACAATGTTTTCTGTTGAAGGTGATCCATGAAAACTCCAATGTAATTTAGTTTTATTAAGTTTGAAGTAGAATCACACTGAAATTAAGAGGATTTGTTATACAAAATTTAGTTAAAGTCACTTATTTCAATAAGGCACTGGTGCAGTCATTGATAAAGCTTTTACTGAGAACACCATTGTGTGTAGGCAGAATGAAGCAACCTGTTTACTGCACATTTTAGTTTTCTAAAATTCAATCCTCTAAAACTTCATGTTGTTCCATTTTCCTCAGGTTTCCTCAGATTTTTTTAAACACACAATTTCTTTCATTTAAATGGTATGATTTCCTTCTTCAAATACACTTTTACACCTTTTCCTTAAAATATACGACTTTTTGCAACTCAGCTTTATATTGCAAGAATAGGAAATATAAACCAACATTCCAAGCTGCATTAACCTGAAAACTGTAGATGATACCTATTAGTTTAAAAAGAAAGAGAGCAACCCAAACAGTTTTTCAAAGAAAGAAAGGAAAAAAAATAGCCTGGGGAGAAGCGGGGAAATGTATAGCCTGGGGAGAGGCAGGGAAAGAAACAGAGAGAGAAAAAGAGGGAGAAATGACATTTACAAGTTTTGCTGTACCTTTCAGATATTGATTCCTGACCGTATTTATTCATACAGGTACCTCAAGCAGTTTACCTTCCTTCATGCTGGGAAGTGCATCTTGTTAAAGTTTTAATGTTAAAGACGAATTCCATTACTAGTCCATCAAGAGTGGTTGGGTGCCAAATCTGTGCTGATAGCAGTCTAGGATGAAGCTTTTCCAAATTTGCAAGCCAAACATTGTTACCCAATTTACATAGTTTCATTATTTCACTCATGCATTGTGAATATTCAGAATAAATATATGTCTATTCTGGCTAATTGCTTTTTTTTTCTTAAATGACAACAGAAAGCTACCAGACATAAATTTACTCTGCTGCAATGACTCTGCTTTTTGGTAAAAGGAAAAAAATATATAAATTTATATGCTGAAGTCTTCCTACAAATATTCCTAGAGAGTTCAATAATTATGATTACATTTACTTAAATTGTGATATTGCATACCAGAAAGCAGAAACTTGCTTAAGAAATGCTACCATCACTTCAGGTCATGTTGTACATAAACATAAATGGCATGAAGAAAGTAAATAAATAAGAATGTCCTGTATCAAAATATTCAAATCCATTTAAACTAGATTTTATTGCTTTTGCTTTTAACTGTTAAACTGTGAATTGAATCTCACTTCAAATATGATCTTGACTGACTAGTATGCTCCAATTATTATTATTCATATAATTAGACAATTGTCACAATTATAAGGTTGTGCATTTAGAAAATATGTTCCAGAGTGTATAGAGCATAAACAACATTTCAGTTGTCTACCTATGACTGCTTTACAAAGTTTTAGACAGCTGTTATGTTTATTCCCATCCCATTTAAAAAAAAAAATTTCCTGAAAAATTATTTTAAACTTATTTCCACTGCCACTTTTTCTAAGAATTTATTCGTTCAGAACTAGAAGTCAAAAGCAGTTAGTCTTTAGCATCTAATTTGGCCACTGGGATATATCTTTTAGTACACATTCACATGTACCTACATACACAGCAACTCATTTCCAGGGAAAGGAAATTGAATATGGTATTTTAGACTAAATGCATAATGATTTGAAATATAGCATTACTCTACAGTAATGCCTAAGCAAAATTAGTTTAGTTATCCTGTGAATACCTATTCCCCCTTCCCTTTGACTAAAATTATTATATTCATGCTTCTATTATTCTTTTGCTATTTTTACTTGCATTAGCACACTCACTGGTTTCAATGGGATTTAGTTCCCCAACAACTATTTATGAATGTAACCAAATATAAAAAGTGTTTTGCTGCATCAAATCAATGGCCAACAGTTGGTTCAACTTTCAGTTCCAAACTTGTTATTCAGCTCAGTTCTATTTGGGAAATCAATAAGCAGGGTGCTAGCACATGCATGCATGTTATATTGCAATTTATATTTAGAGGCATGCTGCATTGGATCGGGTAGCTCCTAAACAGCCATTTGTAGTTTTATCCTCTTTTAAAATCAAACAGTATTATAGTTCTGGGATTTTAATGCTACATAAGGACATGTCACGATTGAAACAGACCCTTTATCATCCCCTTCTCTGTCATCATGGCACAAGCATAATAATCAGCAAACCATGGACTATGCTCAACATGAGCAAAGGGGAAGAATTAAAGAAAAATCTTAAAAACAAAAACAAACAAACAAAAATGATAAGCAAAAGATAGTGGCAAAAAAATCTGCAGCTGTCAAACTTATTGAAGCCCCCAAACGTTGTTTATAGACAGTCTACTAATATTCTTCCCCCAAAGTGAAAACATAATTTTCTGGCACTCTGAGACCAGACATTACAAAAACTGCATTGGAATTCTTGACATCAATTCTACATAGCTGACAATGAAATCAATGATACAGCTTATCCCAAACCAGGCAGGAAGCATGGAAATAGCCCTAAAACAGGTTTAATGTTGCTTTAAAATCTAATGCACTTTACAATCTAAACTTAAAATCAAGAAAATAAAAATTCAATCAATGCTCATGTTGAGTTCTGTCATATGAGATGACGAGGTCTTTGTCCTCCACCCAGATCCATTGTGTAATCCTAATCTCTGAAAGATTGGCTGTCTCTAGAACAACTTCTCAGAGCACATCAATTGCCCAAGGATGCTGCTTAAAAATGATTCATTCATACTGATTTTTCATTGCTATAATCAGGAAGGCATTAAAGAAAAGGGGGAAAAAGGTTATGGAGTTTAATTCATATCCCTGCAAGTGATCTATAGTGCCAAGAGGTAAAGAAGAAGATGAACCAGTGTTTCAGGAAGAAGAGAGAGATTTAGAAAAAGGACTCAAGAAGCATTCTTCATGAATCCCATGAGCCACAATCAAATAGCAGGAAGGTAAGAATGATTTCTGGACCTGTGACTAGGATTACAAATATTCTGTTATTTCCTGGCTGAGACACAAGTACTGAAAGCAGTAACCCGTTATATTTTATGATATATTAGTTTGCCAGCTGCCTGTGGTGGGATGATTTAACTGCCCCCTCCAGCAGCTGACAGGTGGCACTATTAGCAAACTTCACTGGAAATATTACCTTAGAAATGATTTGATTGTCCTCTCTTACACATCCAAAACTGAAATGGCAATTGCCATTTTGGCAGAGCTTTGAAACAATTCTTTCCAACAATCTGATTCTGTACACTGGAATGATTGATGGAATGTCTCTTGTGAATTAAAATTTAGAAGGCAGCCATCTGGCAGATAACCACATTTGCAGATTGGCTTATTAGTTATATCTTAAGTGAGACCTCAATTCATCTGAGCCAAAATATCGTTCTAACAACCAATATTTTAGGAAAAGGCTGATGTACAGGAATCTTCCATAGAAATGTTTCTTGGAAAGCTTGAAAGGGTTTTCTAACATTTCCTCCTCATCCTGTGGCTTTTCTCCCTAACTCCAGGAGTTCTCATCTCTACAACTGATCAGTTCTCTTTTACACAGAACTGCAAAAGCAAAAGAACTTCCCTTCCATTATATTCCATTGGCATGTAGAAGTAGATTCCCTCAAGAATTGGAAAGGCATTTTGACTTTGCAACATAAAAAGAACATTTAAAAGAACTCATTGTTTAAATACATCTACATCTGTTTGAGAAATACATCAAACTAAATTAGATCCTGCAATCTGAAAACATGAATCAGGCCATCATAAATATTTAACTAACTGAAGAACTCCTTATGAACAGATTTTTTTTTTAACTGAGTAGCTCAGAATGGTTTTTATTTAAAATTCAACACACGTTATTTTAAGAAAGAAAATGTAAAGAAAATGTGGTTCAGTGACATTTTTTTCTTAATTTTACAGGATAATATAAGCTGGAGAAAAATCTAAATGTTTATTATTTTCCAATTTCAGGCTCATTCTACCTGCCCTGAAACTATGATGTGTATTCTAGCTTAATTTTAATCAAAACATATTGTAGGTGGTACTTTTTTCTATCACTAAAATGGTACTTTTCCTTGACATTTTTCTGTTCCAAGAAGCTTTTATTTTTCTGATATTTTCTTTGATAAATCTTGTTTTTATTTGCTATCTTATAGAGCTTTAGATACAGAGTGGAAGATTTATAACTCTGTGAGCATGCGCAAAATATTTTACATAAATCGAAATATGCCAGCTTTAAATGAGTGTAAAGTATAAATGGTCAGCTAACCCTACTTAAGCCATTTACAGAAAGTCACATGGGGAGCAGTATTTGAAATTAAATGCATAATACCAAAATTAAACATCTTAGTATCTTGTATGAGTATGAATTACAATGTTCCTTGTTTCCCATACTTTCTGGTTTGTAATTTCATTTTACTCACTTGACAATACAACATTGACTATTAAGAAGTAAATTCAATATTATGGATCCATTTAGGATATTATACGCAGTATTCTGGTTATTGTATCTTTTAAATAAGGTTATTTAATTACTGCAATAGATGCAATAAATGGTTACTAAAATGTTTAGGGAGCTAAAATAGCATCCGGTAAAGTTGGCTTGTTGGTTTGTTTGCTTGCTTGTTTCTTTGTTTGGTTAGTTGGTTGATTGGTTGGTTGGTTGGTTGGTTGCTGTTTTTTAGCTTAATGTGAAAGCAGGAAATGTGAGAATGGTACAGATTTGGAAAAAAACATGATAAATGATTCTATTTTCTTGGGAACACCCATTGAAATTAAATGCAAGAAATTCAAGAATGATAATATGTTTTTTACACAATAGTTAATTAAATTATGGAATCCACAGCCATCAGATATGATGAATAGATAGATAGATAGATAGATAGATAGATAGATAGATAGATAGATAGATAGATAGATAGATAGATAGATAGA
>JANHFL010005552.1:21545-39473 GCA_032468155.1 Oxyrhabdium leporinum
TGCTTATAAGCTGTAAACCGCCCCGAGTCTTCGGAATGGGGCGGTATATAAATGTAAAAATAAAAAATAAAATATGCGTTCAGCCTTAAAGACAATGCTGTTTGATGCCAAAAATGCTTAAGTCCTGATTATGAAGAATACAGCATTAGCTTTTGTTAGATGAAAGTAGAAAAGTTTGTTAGATAGAACTAGCAGAGGTTGTAAGGATGCAGATCCACACTTTAAAATATCACTTAACTGATTATAAAAGGATACTTTAAAAAAGACAACAAAATTGTCAGTATAAGTGATAGTGAGTTAAAAAGGTAATAATTTATGCAAATATTAGATAAAATTTATTTTGCTTTAATAATTTTTGCTAGCTTCCACAACTTTTGACAAAGTCATTCCAATAAAAGAAATAATGTTGATTTTGAACTTATTTCATAAACTTTATTTGTTTAATATAGATTTCATATTATTTTGCAATTACCAACCCTAAATATTGAATTTATAGGAAAATGCTTTGTTTTCTTGTTTTTTTTTCTATTAATGTAATTATAGCCTTAACTAAAAACTATTTTATACATTACTGAGAAAATATTGAACATATCCTGTATTTTTGGATAGCATTGGAAGGAAAACATTCCAGAAAAAAAAACCCACAAAATTTGGGCTCTTGGCAATCCACCCACTCTTATGACTGACTGCAGGAATGCTGCAGTTTTCTCCACCTGCCAATTTTCCCTTCCCATCTCACCTCACTTTGGGCCTATCTTTCACCAAGCTGGATCCCCACAACCTTGAGTTTCCCGTCCCTCTAGGTCTCAAACTCTAAGGCAGGGCTGTCAAACTCCCGGTCCACAGGCCAGGTGTGTAATATGCTGGCCACGCCCGGTTTAGCGAAGGGGAGTCCAATATCTCACATGAAGCCACTGTGACGATTTGAGGTCCTGCTCTAGGGCCTCCTCTTGTCAGACTTTCACTTAGCTTTTCTGAAGTTCAGCTTTGGGAGGAGAATTGGCGATTTGCCATGCAGCCTTCTTATAAAGAGTCCATGTAGTGCTGTCCCAGTAAAGGTGAGTGAACTGAGGCATGATGGAGGCCCAAGAGTGTGGAATCAAGCAAGATGGGAAACACAGCCTAGTGTGCGTCAGTGGTAGACAAGGCCCTGGGAATCCTGGTGCCGGCTCCATATGAACTGAGGAGGTGCTGCAGGCCACTCCTGGGCCTGCACCAGGCTTCCCAGAGCCCCAAGGTACCCTATGCTCTGCTTAATACCCTGTGTGGTTTCTTAATGACTGCAACAGAGAAAACGGGGATTGTGGTCATTAAGCAAGACAATCATATGTGTTCCTTGCTTAACAACTACTACAACTTTTTATCATAATTCTGGGCTCAACTGTGGTTGTAAGTCAAAGGCTACCTGTATTATCACTAAATAGAAAAAGTAAACGTGCATCTTAATTAGTACATTTTGAATTGTCCTGTTCTATTTAAACTGTTACTTTGTGGGAGAATTAGAAAATATTATTATTGTATGTATTCTATGTATTACTAGCACATTTTCTTCGCAACTTGGTAAATATTTTTTTATTTCTAGCTTACAACACTAAGGGGTACTGTCTTGGAAGATGCAATACCTTCAACTGCAAAGCATTGCACAGCCAGGGGGTTGCCCTTGAAAGAAGTCCTAGAACATGTGGTTCCGGAACTAAATATACATTGCCTCAGGTTGGCTTTCAATACCCCTAAAGTCACAGAGCAGCTTATGAAACTCGATGAACAAGGGGTAAGATTTTTGGTTTTTAGATGGTTAGACTTATCTGATGGGGTTTTTTTTGTTTATCTTAAAAATGTTATATAAAGCTATATATTGATGTTAAAGAATAAGACATTTCAAGAGTTAGTTTGCTCTCAAATAATTTAATAAGACACATGGAGGAGCTAAATATTGCCAGTTAGAGATAAAGATCCATGCCGTTTTAAGCATATAACTATTTTAATTATCAATTACAAATTATTTTCTTCATACACTGCTGCAAGACATTGCATAAGAAGCTGATTCAAAATTATGCCTTTCTATCTATGAGATTTGAGCTAACTTCGCAATACATTCTAACAATGAACTTCTTAGGTTCTTAGTATTGCTTTTAAAACATTAAAGTTGTAATTCTATCATATTAATCAAAGCTTTGCAGTTAATGGCATTCAATTCAGGTATTTTGGGATAAAGCTAATGACATAGATGTATTCTACACTTGTTCTCTGCCTTTGTGCTATATTGAACTACATTTTTCAGGAGATGAACGGGAAAAATGTTATCATTTTGATTAGATTGTTATTCTAAACAGCCTTTGTTTTAATCAATTTTAGAATCTTTCTAAGCTGCCAGAAATATTAGAGCTGCAGAATTATTCCAGTATCTCTTTCTTTCGAAAAAGTTTTCCTCAGAAAACTATTTTGGCTTATGGAATATTACAGGATACCATTTTGATTGTTATAACTTTAGAAATAGGAGGGACCATCCAGATTTTTGGACTTAAGAATCACTAACAGGGTAAAAACTCATTTTCAGTATGGGATCATCAGTTCAAGAGCAGATGAAAATGAGCAAGTTGAAGCTTATCCAAGATACAATACAGGTGCTATTGTTGAAAACCTAAGGCAATTTGGCAGATGTTAATATAGTCTTAGAAGTGTTCCTTGAAAAAATGAATTGTACTGAGAATGCTTCTTTCTCTAGCATAGGTATATGTAAAAAAAACTGGAGAATTTTTCATCTGAAAATTTTTTAAATTGCTTAATTACTTTCCTTTTTTATAAACAATATATGATATCTTTAACTCTTTGGCTCTTTGAGCATTTTGCATATGGCCAAAAGGCCAAACAAAACTTCAAGCCTTGTAAAGTTGGGAGAAGCATCTTGTTATAGTCAGTAGATTTTAGGCCTCTCAGGGTTGTACAGATAACATTCTGAAATAGAAGACGGCGCAGATTTTATTACAATATACTGTATCTCGGTCCATGGCAAGTTATCGACTAGGGCTCTGAAGAATACACAGAACGGTAAACAATATTTGACTGTCAGAATATTAGAAACCTATTTTAAAAGGAATTCACTGTGTTTCTCTGGATACACTCATAGACCACAACCATGCGTACTTAATCTACTGTGACTTTTCAAAATGTTTTTTCCCCATTTTAACTGAATATCTGTTTTGAATATAAGTATATTTTCTTTTTGCTCTGTAAAGTTCAGCTTCTTTTCTGTGCCTTTATCCTTCTAAAGGTGCTTTTTCAAGAGACAACTGGACTTCTTTCTTTTTCTTGGAAGATGTTTCACTTCACATCCAAGAAACATCTTTGGAAGAAGCTTCTTGGATGAGAAGCGAAATGTCTTCCAAGAAAATCCAGAAAATCCAGTTGCTTCTTGAAAAAGCACCTTTGGGACAACCATGACCTGGATGATTGAGAATTTCCATAGACTTTTTCCTTCTAGTTCTGTCCATATAGCAAGCATGTTAAGTACTAATGGCATAAAAATAATTTAAGCAGAGATAATGAAGTGATCATAAAAAACCCAGGTGCTTTTGTGAGAATTCAACGTTTAGTGAGAAAGTAGCAGCTTGGCTAATTTATTTTCCATATTACAATTTTTGGTAACTTTCTAATGATGAAAACATTACCTGATGAAAAGATTTCTTTACACCGTCATTAATTATTCGCTTCAGTTGTAAGCATTATTTTTGTAAATGTTATGTAGTAATATAGTTGGATGATGAAAAGTTGATTATTTAATTACCTTAAATTACATATTTTAACATATAAGCTGTTTGTAAATTGACATTTCAAGAATTCTTGCCATTGATTTGACTGGATCAGACTAATTGTCATCTTGTTTTATTTAACTTCCAATTATCTTTAAACACCAAAATTATTGTAAATTCAGAAAAAAATAAGGCATTATTTTCAAACCTACGATTTAAAATACTGAGGCTTTTTTCTTTTGTATTTTTCAATTTGTGTGTGTGTGAAATTTGGAATTGGGAATGCCAATAGTCTGAATTATTTTGTGGAGCAATTTGAAATACAGAATAGTAAATATATAGAACCTTGTCATTTTGATTTTTTTTAACTCAGCTTTCTTATTACAGAAAACGGAGATGAATTTTGAAAGGAATAGCCTTGTACCTCTTGATGCAACACAGATAATACAAGAATGCAAACTTGAGTTTTTATTTATATTTACAGTTAAGCTATCAGCTGAAAGTGGGAATCATGTACTGCAAGTCTGGGCAAAGCACAGAAGAGGAAATGTACAATAATGAATCAGCAGGCCCGGCCTTTGAAGAGTTTCTTCAGTTGCTAGGAGAACGGGTTCGACTTAAAGGATTTGAAAAGTATCGTGCCCAGCTAGACACAAAGAGTAAGACTGTCTTTTTTATTCATAATAATGAAAATATTGAGTACAAAAATAATGAGAGCAAAGCTGTAGTCTTTGGGAAGCACCAGCCACCCCAGCAGCACAGCACAAAGCTGGGCCAACTCAGGAAACATCACCACCCTGTACTCCACAGTCCCTGATGCCCTGCGCTCTGCCCCCCCAGCTAACCTTCATCATGTTCTTATCTCTGCTGCTTACAAGGATGCTCACCTTGGTCTTTCACAAGACAGCTGCTGGCCAAGAGAGGCCATCTTTCCCAAGCCTTGCAAGGAAACTGCCACGTGGAACCCTGGGAAGAAAGCCTTGTGTGGTCTAGGCCAGACTGGTCAGCAGTGTGAGCAAGATGATGAAGGTCAACAATGGCAGCAGAGGTCATAGAGTGCAGGGTGCCAAAAGGGCAAAATCGGGGTGGTAGAAGTGAAGCGCCCTGTGTTTGTAAGTGTGGACAGATTGCCAAGTGCCTGAATTTTGATCATGTGATCATGAGGGTGCTGTAATGGCTATAACTTCGGGAACTGGTTGCATATATCCCCGCATTCATCATCTCCATAACTTTAAACAATAATTGAACAAATGAATATAAGTTGAGGACTACCTGTATCTCATTTTCCAAGCAAGGTCTTTTTTATGTTTTTATGTATTGGCTAATTCTCAAGAGATAAATTCTTAAAATGACTTCATAAATCTCACCAACTATATCACTCAAGATATACTTTGTAACTCATTGTTACTAAATTTAAACTTTGAGCCACCTTAAAAATGAAAAAAAAAAATCTAATAAAATAAATGTGAATATATAGCTATAAAATGATAATATATTAATCACCCCAAATAAAACTACCTCCGTAGTTTGTATTTATTTTCAGTTATCAATATTTTGTTTCATAATAAATACAATAAATTTTAGCTTCCTTTCTCTCTGTCATGGAAAGTATGGTTCGCTTCTGAGGGTAATCAAAGTTTTTAAAGTCTGCATACCAGACAATAGTAACATAGATGCATTGAGAAGAAGTATCAGATTCTCATTACAAGCTTTTATTGCAAAGAGCACAACTTATAAACTTGCTAATGGGTTGAATATGTGAATTTACCTATGATATTTATGGCATACAGATATGATAATTTATCTGTAACACTAATGATAGGATGAAGTAAATCTAAATAAATAATCTCAATTTAAAAAGCAGTTTATTGTACTGAACAAGAGGCTAATGTTGAAATGACACATGCAAGGACATAACTAATTTAGTTTCTATTTTATAATTATAGTAGGTGGTAAGCATATAATATTCTAGGAAAAGTACTACAAAAACTTCTGCATTAAAGATTAAGTTATATGGTTTCTAGCATAATCGCTTTTGAGTGTCTTTGGTTTTTCTGGCAACCCTTAGAATTTATAATGTGTTTTAAAACATAACATATTAAAATATATAAAATTAAAAATAAGTAATACTTCTATTTTTTATTTTGCTTTAGAATAAATATTACATTGATTTTGTGCTTGTTTAAATGTGTCTTTTACAATATTGTGGATTGTGTTATTTATAATAATAATAAATTAGACTTTATATTATTTATTTACAGCTGATTCAACTGGTACACACTCTCTTTATACAACATATAAAGAGTATGAAATCATGTTTCATGTTTCTACAATGTTGCCATATACACCCAACAACAAACAACAGGTAAGAACTACTTTAATAATCAGCATATTTAATGTTTATTTCAGATATTATATTAAATTACATTTTTGGCCACCTTGACTAGCTGAAACAAATATTGGACTCTCTTGTATCTTATAATTTATACTGTGATAAAAAGGAGGTGGGAAATATTTTTTTTCTGTTTTCAATATATTGAGTTTTTATCACTGGTTAGACTGGTTTCATTTGTACTACTGTATCTCTTTAAGATATCTAAATAAAAAAGCAATTTTGAACAGACAACAAAAATGGCATCATACAACAAAACTAATTTGGGGATTAAACAAAAGAGAGTGTATAGAACTTTTTATTCCAGTGTAGATGATTTGGAGATTTTTGTTTCCTTTACAGAAATTGTTTTACTTTAATCACCTAAGGAGAAGTTGCTTTATGTCATTCTGGAAAACCATATTTACAGAAATGTTGGATGTTCATGCTATTTAGAATTTGATTTTGATTTTTAAGTTCATATCAATCCAATGTATTTACTGCTAACATTGAACTGGAAGAATAAAATCTGACCTACATTCCCTTCAGAGTAACAATGGAATAGCACTGACAGAATAGCAACCTTCTGCATGCAGATATCTGCACTAGATATTTTTGTGGGATCTACTGCTCTTTGCAAGGCAAAGTATTACCAAGCTAGGCCTCGGGATAATCAGCATATGGTAGATCTAATTTGTTTGCAGACTGTTTATCTGATGGAGCCAGGGTGGGGTTCATATTGCTGTTCCACCATGCTGTGTTAACATAAAAAACTATGAATGAATATGCTGATCCTCCATGACAGAATTTATGAAATCTCTGACAGGATATGTTTCAAATTCCATATGTTTCTACTTTCTGCAATGTCCTGTCATATATTCTGTGGCTTCAATCCAAAGTATTTTTAGCAGAGAGAAGGAGATGGAGAGACAGAGACAAAGAGGCTGTTTTATGAAATGTTATACAATTGAAAGCAAAAGCCAGAAAATTTATAATTCTTGAAACACAATTTATAAAGCATAGTTTTACAGTAATACAAATATATTTGATAAAATATGGATTATGCATTGTAGTAAGCCATAAAAATGCTTTAAGGAGCTTGCACCAAGATTAATGGAATGATGGGTGGAAAAAAGTAGTTAGTCAAAGACGTCATCTTTGTCCAGTCACACTTGCCATCTTGACAAAATTGACCCTCCTCCACTGTCCCTTTAGATGTTTTTGAAATGCTTAAAATGTTGCTAATTATTATTTGGACTGAATTGGGAAAAATGCATATTTTGCAGATACATATCTGAATATTGAAAAAGTTTTGTGGTGGATTAAACTTTGTTCACATCTAATAGTTTGGATTTCATGTTAATTCTGCCAAACATACATAATTTGTTGCAAATATAAGAAACTTAAGAGATTTTTTTCTCCTAAGAAATATTTTTTAAAAATATAGCCTGAATTGAAGAGCAGGGGAAAAAAAATAATTAAATTGATAAGTCTGCCAAAATTAAATCATAATTTTAATATATTGAAAAATATTGCCTAAATTAAAAACTTTGGCATTTTGTAAAGATTTAGAATATCAGATAGACAAACAATATAATAACAAAAATTTTATGACTGTAAATTTAATTTTAGAAATAAAATCTCATGGAAAGACATTTCTTTGCATTAAGGTAGATCTCTAATGGTTGTTATGGAAACTACAAATACTAATTTATTTTAACATATTTTTATATTGATAAATTCTTCATTAACTCATTTGTTTTAGGAACAATTTAAAAAACCAGGTTTTTTTTTACATTTTAAAACATGAACAATAATTATATTCTATAACAATCTTAATGCTTTTAATTCTCATGGGTTTCTTGTCTTCATGATCAAAGCTATTAAGAAAACGACACATTGGGAATGATATCGTGACAATAGTTTTCCAAGAACCTGGAGCCGAATCATTCAGCCCAAAGAATATTCGTTCTCACTTTCAACACGTCTTTGTCATTGTTCGAGTGCACAATCCTTGTACTGACAATGTTTGTTACAGGTAACTCTTACACTGTTTATGATGGTTTTGCATTTCTAAATCACCCAGAGTCATGTAGGTGGTGAGATGGGTGGTGCCTAAATTTGATAAGTAAATTTGATAACTGCAGATAGTCCTTGATGACATTTGAGCCCAAAATTTCCACTCCTAAAAAAGGCAGTTGCTAAGTGAGTTATGTATCATTTTATGACCTTTTTTGCACTAGTTGCTAAATGTATCACTACAGTTGTTGGGTAAATCATGCAGTCATTAAGCAAATCTGGCTTCCCCCTTTGACTTTGCTTGGCAGCTGGCTGGGAAGTTTACAAATTTTGATCACATGATTCTAGAACAGTGTGACTATAATAAATATCTGCCTGTTGCCAAGCACCCGAATTTTGATCATGTGACCGTGGGTATGCTGCAACAGTCGTACGTGTGAAAAACGATCATGTCACTTTTTCAGCACTGTTGTAACTTCAAATAGTCAGCGAATGACTGTAAGTTGAGAACTACTTAGATTAAGTTGCAATATTCGATCAGAGCATTTTCTAATTTATTATTTCTCAGTAAAATATTTTAGATGCAATTAGAAGCAAATGAAAATCTGAGAACTGTTTAGTATTTCTATTTTTCCTATCAAAAATGATCATGTATGGGTTAAATAGTTTGAAACTAGAGATAGTGGCTTTGCAGAGTAGAATGAAAACCAAATGTATCTTACTTGATTTGTGGTGATTATCCCACAATGTTTATATGCAATATAATTTCTTTCAAATGCACATTTAGTAAGCAGAATGTGTATTTCTGAAAGATGACTATATATTTCTTTTTCTGGAAAATATCCAAGACATATAAATGAAACGTTTCAACATTAGAGATTGAGAAGTAAAATACAGAGGATATATTTTTTTTAATGTATTAGAAATACAAATATAGATTATTTGTTTCATGTGTCTTCTTCTTAAATGACCACATTTCTATATAAACTAATAGCAGTTTCTATATAAACTAATAATAGCACAAAAAAGGATATTTCAGAAATATTTAATTAACAGTTAACTATTATTAACTGTTGCTTGGAGAACTTAAATGGGTAAGACTCTTGAAATAGAAAGAAGAGATTAGAATTATATTTTCTGTTTGGGTGACAGGGCTTAAACAATAAAGTTACGTCACCCTGATCTCACTGTAGATAATCTCTGTAAATATAATTAGCATTCGTTCGTGATAGATACATTTCATAGTCTTACTGCCTTCCCGTTCTTCCCTTCCCCTTTTGGTCCTGTCTTAATAAAATCGCACATCAGTTGCAACACTCTTTAAAGTGTCTCCCTTACATAATAATAAAAAATGTCATATATTTTTTTAATACCGTTGTTTGGAATAAGTAGGACCCCAGTGGCATCCATCAGTATGCATTTTGGACTGATGGGGAGCAGGGAGTTGAGAAGAAAGTAACAGATCTATGGTGGGAGGGGTGATGTAATTACCAGCTGAAAGATGTTGTCAGATTCTCAAAATACAAGGGAGAAGTGAACATGGCATGAACTCTTCTATTGACTGTGAGCTAAAACAAAATTTGAGCTGTAGAAATCTGTTGTCACTCAAGCCAGTAGGATTTTCACAAATTCCAATGTAAAAAGGCTGGAGGTAGAAAGAATTGGATCCTGCTAAATCACTAATACAATGGTTCACATGCATTAATGTTCTTTTTGAGGTTCTATTGCTTTACATTTAAAAAAAAAGATGGTTTGCATTATTGCACTTTCCATATAATTCTTGCTTCCACCAATGTATTCATCTATTACACCTTTGCTTTTTTCCTCTTTGGTTAAGGAGCAATAGAAGTAGCATTCTCAATCAGCATTTAAAAATAATCTTTTTGCTAAGCAGCAAGTGCTTGTTTCTTTGTAACTCTGGGAGGGAATAGTTAAAAATCTGAGCAATTCAAATTATTTATTTTATGTTTTCAGGACATGTGGAGGTGGTTGTTAACATATATTGTAGAGAGCAGGATAAAAACATTGAATAATGTTTGAATGCTTTATTGCCAAGTAACTTCACTTGAAAAATGTAGTTCATAGTTTGTAAGTTTGGAGAAGAATAAAGAAGTGTGTAAAATGCTATTGATTTAATACATATATTTATCTTATGTAAATGTACTGCATGCAAAGCAAAAAGTAATAATAATAATTGATATAGTGTACTCAGATATATAGTATATTGAAGAAATTCTAGACTAAATAATCAGCATGTCAAAGAACTTTTTCTATTCATGAGGCATCTTGCAGCTGTAACAGAGTATCCTCTCTGTAGAACTGGACTGTCTATAAGGACAACATGTGCATTGAAATTTATAATGTTTTTGCATATTGTTTTAAATCACATTTGTATGTATTTTTGCAGTGTTGCTGTGACAAGATCAAGAGATGTGCCCTCATTTGGACCTCCAATTCCTAAAGGCATCACCTTTCCTAAATCAAATGTATTCAGGGACTTCTTACTGGCCAAAGTGATCAATGCTGAGAATGCAGCTCATAAATCAGAAAAATTCCGTGCTATGGCTACTAGAACCCGTCAGGAGTACTTGAAAGATTTGGCAGAAAAGAATGTGACAAATACACCCATTGATCCTTCTGGCAAATTCCCTTTCATCTCACTTGCTTCTAAGAAGAAGGAGAAATCCAAACCCCATCCAGGAGTAGAACTCCATAGTTCTGGCGCTGTTGTGTGGATTCTTCATGCTAAAGACTATAGCAAGGGTTTAGATATAGATTGTCTTTTGGGCATTTCTAATGAATTTGTTGTTGTAATTGAACAAGATACAAAAAGTGTTGTATTCAATTGTTCCTGCAGAGATGTAATAGGGTGGACTTCAACAGATACAAGTGTCAAAATTTTCTATGAAAGAGGAGAATGTGTTTCTGTGGAAAGTTTCAAACATCATGAAGATATCAAGGAGATTGTCAAAAGACTAGAGGTTAGAATTCCTTATTTTCCCCTTACCTTCCTTCCTCAAGCATAAATACATATAGAAATGCTTTAATTTCCTTCTTGGATCTGAGCAACAAACTGGCGAAATAAAATGAATGTAGGAGATGACCAGGGGTCAAACACATTCGTTTGGAATCTCTTATGTGCCCGTAAGAAACTTAAATCCAGCCCCCCTTGAAATCCCTTAACTCTTATATGGCACCAATTCATCTTGACTATTAGTAGATCAGACTCTTGGCAGGTAATAAACTTGAAATAAACTTGTAGTACTTTTGAACTCTAATCTGGTTCCTGATTTCTTGTACCTAACAATGTTCTACCACTTACCAGGTTATTTTTCAAATCCTTGTCCTACTCAGTCAGAGTAATAAAACACCTTGTAGCTTATTCATCTGCTTGTTAAGATCTAGATAGTATATTTATTATATTAATAGCTACACTTTAGCTGCATAAATGTTATTTGTGAAATCAAGTATTTTCCGTGCTGTGAAAAAAGACTTACCGGTAATATTTTTCAGCATTCAAAAATACTAGCTTTTAGGAACAGGACAGGACTTAAAATAGTAAAGGAAGGAGTTCCATACAAAGATTGTACTGAATTATAAAAAGTGTCAAGTCAATATAAGAGTTAATAATTAAATGACTTGTCAATTTATAAATGAATACTAGTCTAGACATCCTCTATTACTGTAGGTATTGTTTCATAAATTACTACATTTAAAGTTTTTGTAGCATTCATAATTTTCAGCTAGTACTGGAATATAGCTAGTCATTTTTACAGGATCAAACTAAGTTGACGGTTATTACCCAGTAGTAATCCAGCTATTTTCCTCAGAGGTATATACTATAATTGCTGTATGAATAAGGAATGACAATACCTACCTTGCTTCATGCTCTGTTTTAAAGATCAAGCCTATTTATTTGTGTCTTCTGCTGAATTACGTGTTCATTGTACTAAACTGTTCTCATTACACCACCGCATCTCTGTCTTCCAATTCTCAGCTTGTAACCAAGGGATGTGAGTCAGTGGAAATGACTTTACGACGGAATGGATTGGGTCAGCTTGGATTCCATGTGAACTATGAAGGAATTGTGGCAGATGTTGAACCATATGGCTATGCTTGGCAAGCAGGATTACGACAAGGCAGCAGATTAGTGGAAATTTGCACTGTGGCTGTCGCTACCCTAAGTCATGAGCAAATGATTGATCTCCTGAGAACTTCAGTTACTGTGAAGGTTGTCATTATCCCACCTCATGAAGATTGTACTCCACGAAGGTATTTGGCAACCAATGAATTAATTAATATTTATCACTGATTAAAAGAGAAACAGCTTGAAGTAGTAGTTAAGGAATCATACTAGAAACCAGGAGACTGTAAGTCCTATTCCCACTTTAGGTACCAGCCAGGTGACCTTCAGCTAGTCACTCTCAGCTCTAGGAAACAGGCATGTGTCTATTATCTATTATTATATTATTATCTATTATGTTATTTTTGTGTATCCTATGTAGAGGTATGACCATTTGAAGTTATGACAGTCTCAGAAAGGGTGCTATAAAGCCCATATGAAGCACTTCCAGTCATCATAAAAGTCTCCCCCCCATCAGTTACATGATCAAAGTTGGGCAGTTGGCAACCTGTTCATACTTGCAATTGGTTGCCAATCAATGGCTGGGAATATTACAAGCTGCTGCCGCCTGCCCATAGTACTCCCGCTTGCTGCTGGCTTAAAGAGCTGCCTGCCAAGGAAGACCAACCTCCTTTGACAGGGTAGAGACCAAGGGTGGAGGCACATTACTGTATCCCATTGAAGGCAGTCCCTTCTGCACATGAAAGGGGGCTGAACTTCTTTGGCAGAGTAGATCTGAGGAACCGTGCTTTGTTCCTGCACCCCGCCAAAGGCATTTCCTTCCATGAATGGAGGAGAGGTGGTATATTCAGTTCTTGAATGGAGAGGCAGTGTAGGAAGTTAAGAGGCATGGGGTATTTGGGGTGGGTGGGTGAAAGCCCTGGGAGACCTGGCACAGACCATGCACAAGTGTCTCTCTCTCAGGGGTTGAAAATCCTGCTTGGATTTTGGCAACTTTGCAGCTCCTAAACAGAGCCTCCAAAGTCTCCTCACCCCTATAGAGGTGTCCCGTGCTTCTTATCTGGACTCTGTCCATTTAACAATATCACCCAATCAGTGATTGCTCAACAATTGCAACCAGGAATTCCAGGATTGCGATCACTGAATAAAGCAGTCACATGTGACAATTTGCTTAACAACCATTTCACTCAGCAACTGAGATTCTGGTCCCAGTTGTGATTGCATTATCTCCAAGTGTCTATGTATCAGCTCTCAATCTCTATATGTCTATATGTAAGACATCAACAGGCACTTAGACATACACATTTACACACCTTTCAAAAGACAATAAAAAGCACAAAAGAAAATTTAAAAAAAACCAGAGCACATCTCCTTCAGCAACCAATGCCCAGATAAACGAATTAACATGAAACATTCAAGTAGAAAGCAATACTTTATCAAGGAACTTCCCAAACGAAAATCAAACCCCCACCAAGACTGGTAGGGCAAGTACTGCGTATATAAGGGAACTAAGCTCCACAATCACCAGCACTGATGGTGTCATCTAGACAGGTAATGAAACAACTACAAATAAGCTCAGAGAGCCCCAAGGACTTCACAATTCAAACCTGAGCTGCATATATTCTCTTCCGTTGGGAATATTAGTATATGTTATTTTTGAATTCAGTGTTAGAAGGTTCAAGTATCACTTTTTTCACTGAATTTCAAATGCTTAGTATTAATTTTTTGTCCAGTTTCTTGAAACTTACTTTTGAATATAGATTAAAATGTGTGCCTTCTTGAATAAGCAGAGGAGATATTTCACTTCCCAAGAAACCATTAGATTAAACTGAGAAATTGGAAGTGATAGTAGTGTTTAATGACACCATCTTCCTGTATGCATGTTCACAGGATGGGGCAAGAGGAGAAATGTTAAAATATACATTGTGACTCAAACTGTGTCCCTTTTGCACTTGCATTGTGATATTGTGTGCAAGGGATGAGGCTTGCATTGTGATGACCAACATATATTTTGTCATTCTGAAAAAAACATGGTTTGCTGCAGACATCCCAAAATACAAGCTACAAGTATTATACTTGAAGCTAACTTGCAGCAGTCTGAGTTTCATATATGTACTTATATTTAAGTTATTCTCATTGCTCTTTTATAATGAAACAATGCATGCAACATGTTTCTCCCGTATTTCACACTTCGTTTAACTTACTTTTCAATCTTCCAGAAGTTTTTCAGAAATTCATCGCATGCCAGTAATGGAATACAAAATGAATGATGGCGGAGTTCCATACGAGTTCAAATTTCCATTCAGAAATAATAACAAGTGGCAGAGAAATGCTAACAAGGGACAAACATCTCATGTTCAGCAAATGCCATCACAGATGCAAAGTCCAATTACCACTAGAGGTGCCTCAGGGAAAGGTGAAGGAAAAATGCCTCCTCCAGATCGGGCCGCCAACATTCCACGTAGTATTTCTAGTGATGGCCGTCCGCTAGAGAGTAGAAGGTATGATTCTAACTTGGGATTTCTTTGCAGTGCAAGTCACAGAATTTTAAAATCCAAAATACAGATAGTCCTCGACTTACGGCCACAATTGCGACCAGCATTTCCATTGCTAAGGTTGTTAAGTGAGTTGCACCCAATTTTACAACTTTTTTTGCCATGATTATTAAACAAATCACTGGAATTCTTAACTTAATTATGCTATCATTAAGCAATGGCTTCCCCCCATTGTCTTTGCTTTTTGGAAGCTGGCTAGGAAGGGACTCACATAAGACAATGAAGCCTTCGTAAATACATGCTGTTTGCCAAGTGCCTGAATTTTGATAATTGACCATGATGATTCTGCAATGGTACAAAGAACAAGGTTTGATTGTGGCTTTTTTTTTCTTACTTCAGTCACTGAATAAATGGTTTTAAGTCAATGACTAGTTGTATAAAGGGAGTGTTAAATACTGTAGATAATTCTTAAAAGAAAACAGTCACAAAGCTATCTCTTCATTTTTTTCAAACTGATTTAAAAAAATATATATTTGGAATCTTTTAAAAAGGCATTAAATTAACTGTGAATAATTATATTTGTATTATTTAAATAATTGTTCTGATTCTGACTTATTCTCAGTTACTTTTTGTAGAAAATGTAATTATTAACTTACTGTTTGCCCCTGATCTTCCTAAGGCCTTCCCCCCACCCCAATCTTCCCTACCCAGGCCCACTATGACTATCTTCAACTTCATGTACGGCATGTCCATTTGCCCAATCTCTGACAATAAAATTGCGTTATCTACTTGAGCACTCATAAAGCACCCATTTTGAATCTTACTAGAGTTCACTTTTTAATAGAAGAAAGTTTATAAAATCTCTAGAGTGTATGTTCCTTCATTTCTTCTACTCACTATTAGTTTAACATGTAAAAAAAAAGTGAACATGTTTATTCATTCCATATCTTTCTAAAATTGTCGTAACGAAGTAAGTATAATTTGAAACTTGTTAGTATTTCTTAGGTCCTCCAGATGTAAAAATAAATAAGGGAGAAAGGTCAAGCCAATACAGTGAGTTAGCTTTTACATTTGTTTATGATCATTTAGTATTTGGTGTTCATTTTTCATATGTATTATGAACTGAACCTTTAGAAAGGTTGTCTAAACATATGAGTATTAAGTCCAATTCTTTTGATACTGAGGAACACAATCTATATGATCCGCTGTCATATGTTCTGTCAAAATTCAGCAAAATCAGGCTCATCAATTTGATGTGACAGATTGTCTGTCCAACCACTATTCTTACTTTTTAAAAGAATGGACCTTAGAGTTGAAAATAACCACTTTTTAAAAAAAAAATCTATGTCAAATGATATCACAGCAAATACATTTTGTGGTAATTTCTGTTCTGATACGCTAGTAGATTATGGTTCACTTATTGATCCATTCTCTGTTTACTTGTTTTTCATGTGTACTAGAAATGTTGGCAGCTTATAGTTAGTTGTAATTCATTGGTTTTCTGATTTAACTTATGATAACAAAATGATTAAGCGGGAATGATGTCTGTTACAGTCTTAGTTAGCAATAGACTGTACTGAAGAAAAGAAAATGAAATCAGTAATGCTTTGTATACTAGTGGAAAATACTTAGGTTTGCCAAGGTAGGCATTTGTTTTTGTCAGTGCAGTACACTACAAATCTTGGGGAAATAGAGGCTACCGAGACATAGAATATGTAGTTACAGAATATGTAAGGAACTGAAAATAAAAACACTGCATATATAGGAAAGTTGAAGAATGTGCAATTACCAAGAAAGAGTGCCAACAGATAACCAGTCTGTAAAGATACTGTTAAGGAACTAGTATAGAAGATGTTATGCAAATAGCAAAGCTCAGAGAGCACCAAGGGCTCCAAAGTAAAAGCTTAAATAAGCTTAGGTTAGGTTATTAAAGGAAAAGCCAAATAAAATAATCATTATATCTGCTTTTCATTGAAGATGGTAAAATATTAGCAGGGAAAAAGACATGCCAACTCAGAATTTCAGAATAGAATAGAGCTGGAAGGGACCTTGGAGTTTTTCTACTCCAACCTCCTGTTCAATCAGGAGACCCTATAACGTTTCAGACAGGTGACTGCCCAGTCTTTTCTTAAAAGCCTCCAGTGATGAAGCACCTACAACTTCTGAAGGCAAGCTGTTCTACTGGTTAATTGTTCTCACAGTTTCTCCTTAATTCCTAATCTCCACCCGCCCCCATGATTAGTTTCCATTCATTTTTGCTTCTTTTAGCTCAATAAAAAGCAAATACTCTACCAAAAATCTAAAAAAATAGGACAAAAGGGAAAACGGAACCTTAAATAAATTGCAGTCAGTGGTGGCTAAAAATCGGCAAATTAAGAGCATGTGGACTGATTGGGTCAGGGACTTTGGCTTCAGTTGTAGACTGCATACCTATCTTCCTATCCCATGAACCCATATTCCTTCCTTTCTCTACCTTTACTTAATATCTAACAATGTCCTTTGCTCCAATTGTAGCATAAGGAGTCATAGAAAAAGAAAGGTTCCAAGAAGATTAGGTAGCAGACAAACACACAAGTCACATGAAGTACAGTGAGTCAGAAGACTAAGGACTCAAGTCTTACCCTATTTACCCAGTAAGACTTCTAGATTTATTCTTGACTGAAATCAGGAAGAACCAAAATGTTCAGTTCTTGATTTTGGTGGCTTCGGGAGCGAGGTCCACGAGCTCTGTGCCCTCCCCCCGAACTTTCCCTGTTGGAGGGCTCTGAAAGGAGCCATAGCCACCCTGTAGGGGCAGTGAAGTAAAGGGGAGCGCCTGGCAGGTCGAGGAGAGCCGCATATCTTCCCCCTGACTAGGAAATTCCCCTCATTCAAAGACAAGGAACAATGGCAGCCGAAATGGCTGCCATGAAATCGGAAACAGCCAGGACCCAAGACTGTGCTGGAGTGAAGTAGGTGAACGATATCTGGAACTGGGTGAGAATGAACATATATCTCATTTGCGACCCCACAAGAATCAGTAAAAGGAGCCACAATTTCTGAATTAGCTGCGTTTTATATACCTTGGCAATATAAGAAATATTAATTAACTCTAAAAAACAAACTGGAGAGAACGGAGGAAGACAGAAAAGATAGAAATTTGTTAAAACAAGGAAAGCTGGAGCTTAAGCTGGATAAAGGCTGTGCTGGGCATTAACCTTGGAAAATCTG
>JANHFL010005552.1:45406-59800 GCA_032468155.1 Oxyrhabdium leporinum
TAGCTCACCTGCTGCTTACCTCCAGCTGTGCAGTCCAGTTTCTAATAGGCCACAGACAGCTATCAGTCCATGGCCCAGGGTTGGAGACCCTAGTAAGTATATGGGTTGGCTGTAAGTTTTTACAGTAACACTATAAAACTATAAAAAACTTTCTTATACTATAAGGCATTACATTTTCAAATGCCTTTAAACACTATTGCAATCATGTATCCACCATATTTCCGTTGTTATGGGTGGAAGAGACAATTTTTGTTGATATATACAATACCCACAGTAATTGGCTGAGGTAGGTATAATGCTGTTGCTCTTACTGGGGCCGGATGGTTAGGCAAATTCTGCTGTTGATCTGGTTTTATAATTGGGATGTGTTGCTTATCCTGGCTATCATGGATTATTGTTTCTAGATGTTGGTTTTAATCTTTGTCCCTGCACCGTCCCCCTATGAGCCACTGTTGTGAGAAGGGTGGAAATAGAAAATACATTAAATAAATAAATAAATCGGTTAATGAATTTCTCTCTGCATATAGTTACACAAGTGACCTGTGATCATTCTTGATGTGTACTCTCCAGTGGTGCTCCTTCCTACTATAAATAACACACACACTCCCTCTCCCTCTTGCTGTCTATCTCCATCTATCTATCTATCTGGTATTTTTATGCTGGTATGGAAAATGATACTTCTTATATTTTAATGTGCATGAAGATTTCTTAAGGATTAAGGATCCTTAAGGATTTCTCAGAGAAGGAAATACTTAATATTAAAAGCATGATACTATATAGACCAAGGATAAGGAGTAGATGTTCAATTAACAGAAGGGGGGGGATCACAAAATGCCAGTAATGAATATGAGAAGTATCACAATTTATTTCAGTACCTACTAAAATACTATCGTTTATGTTAGGCATTCCTTGAATGATTTTGTAATCTGTTGTTTTCCTACCACTAGCTTTTTAAATAAATGTTTTATATAGTGTAATTTCTTTTTATATGGTAATAACTTTTGTATTACTGGTAGTAGGTGGTATGTAAATATATTTCATAAATAATATGAGAATGATTGTATGATCATGTGCCTTCATGTCGGTGTCAACACCTAGAACCATATAGATATATTTTTCCATGAGGATTCTATCCTCAACCAAAATTATAAAAAAATATTATTACTCTGTTAGTTTGCATGTACACTGGTAGCTTCTGCACCAGAGACATATTCCTTGTGTGTCTAATCATACTTGGCCAAATAAAATGTTCTGTTCCGTTCTGTTCTATTCTACCTTCTCCAAGTCTGTCATAAATGTACCTTTCATCACTGTAATTGAATCCATCCACCTTGCAACTGGCTGCCCATTTCTCTTTCATTCTACTTTTCCCAGAACTATAAACGTCTCCAGAAAGCTAAGTGTTTGCATATCATGTTTCCAGAGTGTAATTTGGCATGGTCATTTGAGTCTTGAGTAGGAATCCAGATTGATTTGTTTGAGATCCATTTGTTTATATTCCTGCTACCCATAGTATTCTCAGGAGTCTTCTCCAACACCAAAGTTCAAAAGGATCCAAATTCTTCCTATCTTGCTTCTTCAAAGTTCAACTTTCACTTCCATAGATTATCATGGGGAAAAACCATGGCTTTTGTGATAAAGACATATCACAGAATCTGAATATCTTTTCCAATGCCACATTTGTTGTTCTAACGTGCTACTCTAGTGTATTACTTGACTGCTCTTGACAGTTCTTTACTGTCGAGAGTCAATTCTGAAAGGCAGAAGGTACCTATCACTTCAGTATCATCATGGCCAGCTCTAAGCCTGGTTGCTGTTGTCATTAGTTTGATCTTCATATTTAATCCTGTTACATTTTTTTCACTGCTCCTTGATTTTCATTATTAGAGCTTCCAGATCATTTGCATTTTCAGCTATCAAAACAGTATCATCAGAAAAGCAAAGGTTATTGCTATTTCTTTCTCCAGTATTAAAACCACATTCATCATCTTCCAATCTAGCTTCTCTCAGCACTTATTCAATATATAGTTTGAATAAATATGGGAAGAATGTGCAGCCTTGCCTCAGTTTTTGCTGATCAGAAGACTTTCACCATGTTCTATTCAAATTTTGACTTTCTGACTTGTATGTAAGTTTTATAAGTTCTGAATTGTATATATGTTTTGCATGAGGACAGTGAGATGTTTTGGGATTCTCATTTTGCTAAGCACATTCTGCATCTTGATATGATCAACACAATCAAAGACCTTCCTATAATCAATGAACCACATATCTGATATTCTTCGCCTTTTTCAATTATTTAGGGTGCATCAGAAATAATGTCTCATATTCCAGGGCCTTTTCTAAAATCAGCTTCAACATCTGGCATGTTGTTTTCCAAGCAAGGCTGTAATCTGTGTTGGACGATTGTAGGCATTATTTTCCTAGCTTATGAAATAACATAATGTACCCAAAGAACAGAAACTGCCCTTGTGAAGGGAAATTGACATTTGGGTAATGTATTACTCTGCTGCCTCTTTCATGAAACTCTCCAAAATGTACATCCTCTTTTTACTGGCTTGAATTAAAATATTCACTGATTCTCAACCGTACAAAATTAGGAATGTAAATATGTGCTGCATTTTTTTTTCTGGAAATTTACTGAATGTGGAGAAAGATAGTTTATATTTTAGATGTAGCCATAGATTTTGCTTGCTTGTCAGACTTCTTCAGTGTTGCAAAATTTTCAAGGGTTTTATTTATTTTTTGTTGTTTGCTTGCTTGCTTTGCTTTGCTTTTATCACTTTTATAAAATGTGCAAATCAAAAATAGAAGTAGGGTAGTGTTTTTTAGGGGGTGATAGTTCAGGAATCTCAGAGTAGAAAGTCTATTGATTATGCTGTATTGCATGCATTTTTAACAAATGTTTTAACGTTATATTTGTTTGCCAGATATAATGAATGCAATGGCTAAGGTACAAGAATAGAAACCAAGAGACTGTAAGTTTTAGCCCTGTCTTAGGCATAAATCTGGCTGGGTGACTTTGGGACAGTAAATTCTTCCCACACGGTTGTTGTTGTGGGAATAAGAGGAGGAAGGAATATTAGGTATGTTCACTGAGTTGTTTATAAAAATATAAAGACCAGATATAAAATGAATACATAATCTAGTAACTATTAAGACATTTTTTAGCTTTATAATCAAGTAAACTTTAAAATGCCAATATTGTACGTCCTTTTATGAAATAGCTCAATTAAAACACAGTTTTAAAACTGCTATAAATCCGTTGTTTATTTCAAACCTGGTTAAGATGGACTCTATTTTCATACTGCATGCAAAAAGCAATTCAGCAAGTTTATTTCTGCAATCCTTGGAAGCATTTTTCCCTTGTGTCGCTGCAGCCTGCTTCATAGGGAATAGATTTATAAAAGAAAGTGGATACTATTCTACAGCTGGTTTTACTTTTTATTGTTGTGATGAATTGATGCTGCTGATGTGGCAGTTCATTTTGATGATCTTTTAATAATGCAGAATTTGGAATTGTTTGTATTGAACAGATTATCTCCTGGTTCTGATGTCTATGTCACGGTGTCCTCCATTGCCTTAGCAAGATCACAGCAGTGTCGTAACTCTCCAAGCAATTTATCATCCTCAAGTGAAACTGGCTCTGGTGGAGGGACATACAGGCAAAAATCTATGCCTGAAGGGTAGGCCTCATATATGTTTATTGCTTTATGCTTAGGTCTTACTCTTCTTTTAATTTGTGGTTTGGTTGTGGAAAAAAATAAGGATACTTGTTCCTATAACAAGTGCTCCTAAGGTCATGGCTTCTCTGTTCCTCAAACACAAAACACAAAAAATATCCTAGTAAGCCTAGTATTCTGGTGTAATTATTTAATAGTTTCTTGTATTGTTGCATCTGAGGTAGCATCTTGAAAAACTATAATATGAGTTCTTTGCTGAAAAGTTAAATAAAACATTCCACATTAAAACTTTGCTTAAGAATGTTTGTCTGCTTGTGCTGAATGTGTTCACACTGACACAAAAAAAGATATGTTCAGGACAACCGTATCTGCGTTTAATTGCCCAAGTCCCACTTGTCTATATATTTTGCTATAACTTAATCATTCATCTTCTTGTCATCCCCCTCTTCAGATATTGCAGATGCAACTGGCAGTGTTACATATCTTCATTCTTGGCATCTGTCATTCTCTTGATTACGCTCAGAGACTGCAACTGAATATAAGAAGCCAGTTTAAACCAAAAGAAGTTGTTCCTATATTGTGTTACTGGGTAGATTAGAAGTGTAAAACAAAATGTTTTATTTATTATGAATGGTAGCCTCTTAACAAAAATAGGAAAGCGAGCATATACGAGAACTACTGTGACTGAAAAAAAAAGTCATAATGTTCTTGACTGACGCAGCTAAATTCCTACCTATTATTATTCAGAAGCAATAGGTTTCTCACAACCTGCCAGCATCAAAATTTTACTGTACAAGTATATGGTATCCTTGTACTTTAATATTATATTCAGTGTCTTAAAAATCTTGTTATTCTTTAAAAGGCCAATAAAAATAATTAAGAATCTGAAAGTGGTTAGTACAATAAGAACAAGATAGCATCGTGTGCAAGAACTGGTTAAAGAAGTGTTTTCCCTCTCACAATATTAGAATTAGAATAATATTAGAATAGCTAATAATAAAATAAGAGAGATAAGATAACAGAGATACTACCCCCCCAAAAAAAACAAACAAACAAACAAACCTTCTTTGCATAACAATTTCAACTTAGGAATTTACAATATGTTCTTATGGACAGAAAAAATGAGGATAAGATTGAATAGCTACTAGTCATAATAGTTGCATGTTGCCTCCAGATCCAAGGCACTTTGACCTGGAAAAATGATTGTTGTTATTGAATGGTAGGACGGGCCTATGACTCTCCTGATCATTGTTGAGTCTAGTAGCATTCTTATTTTCCTAAGTCTGTTCAGGTAACCAAGATATGCCATTGATGACATCTTGTTTAATCCCTTCCATCTGACCAACAAATTCTTTACTGTTAGCTTTGTCTTTAGTCTACTTCTCTGTCAGCTAACTTTCGTCCTCTGTCTAATGGCTAGTAACTGTTGCTGAAGCTATGAACCCTAGGGTGGTATATGATTTTGGCAAATCAATGATACAATTGACTGTAACTAACCATTTTGGAATGGTTGAACTAATTGTAATCTGATACTTACAAAACATCTTTGAATGATAATTCTCATGTGCGGAATGGAATAATTAAGATTTCTTTACACAGATTTGGAATGAGTAGAAGATCTCCTGCCTCCATTGATAGGCAGAACACAGATACCAGTGGTAGTGGCAAATCCACCCCAAGTTGGCAGAGAAGTGAGGATAGTATTGCTGATCAGATGGGTGAGTATTTCTTTCTTGCATATATTCTATTTCTTGTGCCCCAAGGTGACATTGGCAACCCATTCCTATGCAATAAACATTTATCTTTTTTGTTTTTATTAATCAGGATGAATTATCGTGACATGTATGCAACATTGGATGGCGCTTATTTATTAGGAATAAAATGTCTGTGGGGAATAGATACATCATAATAGCCCAGTCCCTGGAGTTTTCACAGAAAGTAGTACCATAGACATACTTGGCTTTATTAATGTTTATTTGTTTTAGCCGTGTACTTTGTTCCGAATATAGCATCTGGTTCATCAGCTTATTTTAATTTTCATTGTGCTTATTGTTGAATCTTCGTATGGAGTTTTCAGCATCCAGGACCTGGTTCTATAGCTGCTATGTTGAATCTCTGATGCTAGATAGCACTAAGATTTTTGAAATAATAGCAAATTAATATCCGTGGTGCATTGTGACAAATTTTAGCAAAGAAGCCAACTAAGCCAAGCTAAGAGCATGGCTCCTTGGTAGGCTGTATAATGGAATTAGAACAATATTTCTAGAAGAGCTGTTGTATCATCACTTAGTCTTAATTGTTGGAGGCAATATGCTGACTCTAAAACGCTTAGATAGGACTGTAAAGCACTATGAAGTGGGTATGTAAGTCTAAGTGCTATTGCTATGTTGGATACTTGAGTAAAAAAACACCAAAGAAGTTTGGAAACAGATTTGCAGAGTAGAAATTGGCATAAGTCAAGCTCAGTTTCTCTAACTACTTATGATGGGAAAAGAAACATTATGATACAATTTTACCTTGAAAAGCAAACATTTTATGTAATGTTACATTGAAAAGTAAATAAGATATTACAGTATTGTTTTCTCAGGTAAACAGAAACATTTTTCCTGTCCTATCCTGTTTGACAATAATCTTGAAAGTAATCCATTGTCCTGGACAAGCTGAGTGATAGAAAATGACATAATGAAAGAAACTGAAACTACTCTAATTATGTTTATGCTTATAGGAGAGAGCTACTATGTTCATGAGAAGGATTTAGGACATAGTGAAATATTTAGTTATCACTTAAGGGCTGGGAAGAATTTTAAAAATAAAATACAATATTGAGTTTAAAAATGTATACTATGTTCTATTCACACTAAATCCATCTAGTGATTCCTCATCTCCCTCCCAGATCTATTTAGTAAGATTAAAAAACTGTGATTATACATATCTGTAGTTTCCATTTGGAGAAACTATTCAATCACATCTGCTTTTTCATTTTTTATCATGGTGATGGTAAAATGTGTGATTTTTCAGAATAATTTTGCAGTTCATATATGTTGTAGTTTTCAACATTAACTACCATAAAGTTCTGTTATAAAAAGTACAACATTCAAATATCAGTTTTTCAATTAAAAAGTAAAAAAGGTAAGCAATTTGATGAAAAAAGGACTGAGTACACCATATTACCTATCAGCCTCTCTTAGAATAGGGTTATTTTTTTAAAGACAAGTTCCATTTTACACAAACCTAAATAGCTCTATTCTTATAATTGTGAATTATATTCAGCTGACATAAACAGACAATCTTGCTAACAGAAGCTTATTTTATTGAATAGTAGATTCACACAAGAATCCATTTGGGGCAACTTTCCTCTCCGCTCTTCATTTCTTAATCTGTCCCCTTCTATTAAAATGCATAGAGTAGAAAGTAAAAAGGTTGCAAAAAATAATTGTTGAAAATCCTCTCCCTTGCTATTCCATTAAGACAAGCTTCTGATAGGGACAAATGATCCACGAGTGGAAAAACACTAAACAGATACAGCCTGATAATAGCAAAGTTATTATTCTTTAGCTTTAAGTCAGCAATGGTAGAAAACAGACGTTGTTGTCTGCTTCTGGTTCTTATAGACTGGCAACAGTTTCCCATTTTTTTTAAAAAACACCAGGCAAAAGATTTGGTTAGTCTCCTGAATGAAAACACCATTATTGTATGCTATGTTACAGAAGCAACATGCCATCTGCCTGCAATGTCCAAAGTGCTGCCATCCTTCAGAGAAAGTCCAACAGGAAGACTGATGAGGCAGGATCCAGTAGTTCACCTGTCTCCAAATAAGCAGGGCCATGTAAGTTCTGTTTTTATTCAAGATGTCTTAATTAAAGTTATTGAAAGATAAAAGTGTCTCTTAAAATTTGTTCTTTCCCCAAATTATGATTGCTTGTCAAAGTACAAATATGTAACCAATTTATAATAATATCATTATACAATTGAGTATAAGATGCGTTAATAAAAATACTTCCCCAACTCAGGCAGAGTTTTGCTTCAAACTGTAATATGATATGTACTAAATCTTCTTTTCAGAAAAAAAAACAAATTTTTAGGATCTATCAACATTTTTACAGGAAATGTAAATGTAATTCTTGTATCAATCTTTAGTTCTCTAGTAATATAACTAATCCTTGCTTGATGACCCTAATTGGGACCGGTAATGCCTTTGCTAAGCAAAACAATTGTTAAGTGAAACATCATGTGACTACTCCGCTTAGCGGTCATAATTCGGCAAACACCATAGCAAGAAGGCTGCTTAGAATTATAATATTACAACTCCTTAAGCTATGGGGAGACAGCTTGAAATCTATGCAGATTTGTAAGAATTCAGAGAAGATTCTAGATTCATATAGAATCTAGATGTATATATGAAATGGTACCATCATTTAACTTGAGATTACAGGCAGTCCCCAATTTACAACCACAATTGAGCCCAAAATTTATGTTGCTAAGTGAGACAATTATTTAGTGATTTTTGCCCCATTTTACGATCTTTCTCGCCACAGCTGTTAAGTGAATCACTGTAGTTGTTAAATTAGTAGCACTGTTGTTAAGTGAATCTCGCTTCCCATTGATTTTGCTTGTCAGAAGATGCAGAAGGTGATCACATGACCCCAGGACACTGCAATTGTCACAGATATGGATAGTTGCCAAGTGTTTGAATTTTGATCACATGACCATGGAGATGCCACAATGGTCCTAAGCATGAAAAACAGCCATACGTCACTTTTTTCAGTGTTGTTGGTCACTGAATGAACTGTTGTAAGTGGAGGACTACCTGTATATAAAATACTCATGAAATCTTTTTTTCTAATATTTAAACATTTTGTACTTTTTAAGCATATTATGAAAAGTAACACGTTTAAAGAATATATTAAATTTGCATGGTGATAAATTTAAATTAAACACCTTCGAGATCTTTCATAGTAGATTTTTAAGAGATGTCACAGATTGATACTTCTCTAGTGGTATAGAGAGAGGAACGTTTCTCATTTTATGTTTGTAGACAATTGTGTATTTTCCCTTACTATATAATTTCAATAATGAGCAGTTCATCCCACCTTATATTATTTCATTCCAAAATGTTGAATTTAATTCAGAATCTTGTGTGTGTCTATGTATAGTCCGACAGCCACTACTCCAGCCACTCAAGCAGTAATACGCTGTCCAGCAATGCGTCCAGTGTTCATAGTGATGAGAAGTGGTATGACAGTGGAGATAGGACTGAATCAGAGCTGAATAGTTACAACTACCTTCAAGGCACTTCTGCTGACAGTGGCATCGATACCACTTCATATGGTCCCAGCCATAGTTCAACCTCTCTGGGCAACTCAGCAACATCTCCCCGATCAGGACTTATAAAAGAAAAAGTGGCATCACTTTGGCACAGTTCCAGTGAAGTGGTCTCCATTGCAGATCGGACTTTAGAGAAAGACAGCCACATGATGGACAGAAAAACAGAATCTTCACTGAGCTTGGACATCCATACCAAAAGTCAACCAGCCTCCAATCCTTTAACAAGAGAAAACAGTGCTTTTAGCCTCAGTGATGCTGGTTCCCATGCAAGGTAATCTTTTTAAAAATTATGTATCTGAAGGCTCTTTCTAAATATTTCTAGCAGCTTTTAGAAAATAACTATACACATTTCTTAGCAGCTTGAGCAGTGTGAAGAAGAGATACTGTGCAGAGAGTTTGAAAATGCCAGTACCGTATTTTTTGGAGTATAAGATGCACTCCCCCCCTCCAAGTAGGTGGAAATGTCTGTGCATCTTATACAGCGAATGTTGCCGAAGCCCTGCCCACTCGCCGGCCCCCATCCTTCAGCCTCTGTCTCCCAGCAATTTGCCTCTTTGCAGCAAATTGCAAACAGCCTGGTCAGCTTCAGCACAGCCTGATTAGCACAAGCAGCTGATTGTCGGTTGGATTGGCCTCCCGATGATCAGCCATTTCAGGCTGCAGGGCTTGCCATTGCCTATTGCCGCTTCTGCATGCCCCATTTTCAGCCTCCGTATCCCGTTTTCAGCCTCTGTGCACCCCGTTTTCAGCCCGTTCCGGGCGGCAGGGATAGGAACAGTCGGAAAATAGGGTGCGTGGAGACCAAACACGGGGCACGGGGAGGCCAAAAACGGGGCGTGTGGAGGCAGCAATAGGCAATGGCAATCCCTGCAGCCTGAAACAGCTGTCAATCCAGCCAACAATCAGCTGCTTCTGCTAATCAGGCTGCACTGAGGCTGAAACAGGCTGTTTTCTATTTGCTGCAAGGAGGCAAATTGCTGGGAGGCAGAGGCAGATTTTTTCCCCCTTGTTTTCCTCCCCAAAAGCTAGGTGTGTCTTATACTTCGGAGCGTCTTATACTCCAGAAAAGTACGGTAGCTGTTTGGAGAATGATAAAAGACCTGGAATTTAAAATCATTAAGGAAATGAAACTTAAAATTATATTAGTTAAGTTCCATTTTTGTTATTAATAATCTAGAAATAGATTATTACATTTCCTGTTAGCAGTAAAGGAAGGAGATAAGGTGGAGGGAGATGGGTGGTTAAGAAGTATAAGAGAAAGACAGAAAAAGAAAAAAAGAAAGGAAAGAACTGGTTTATCTTATTTTATAAAGGCCTCTTGCAGAAGTGAGAATAGATTTATAATTTTACTTATGTTTTTGTCCCTTAGCCAGCTAAGGTTAAATCACAATATCTCATGTAAACATTCGGAATCAGTTGGTTTGTTCTGATACAGTTTCATCTTTAAAAGGATTGGGATTGTTGATGGAAATATAACCCATGGTAATTGAGCCAGTTTGGTGTAGTGATTCAGACGCCAAGTTAGAAACTGTGAGAACAGGATTTGTAGTCCCACTTTAGGCATGGAAGTCAGCTGGATGACTTTGGACAGGGTGGTTGTTTTGGAGAAAATAGGAGGAGGAAGGAATATTAGGTGCTTGCCACTTTAAGTTGTTTATAAAAGTAATAAAGGCAGGGCATTAAATAAATAAAATAAATTCATCAGGTGACCTTGTCTACAGTGTTGCTAAGTGAGACATTATGAGAATTTTAAGTGCTTGACATAGCTCTTATTTTGGACAGTTGTAAAGATGGAGAATTTAGACGGTACCAAGGTCCCCGAACTAAAAGTGACTTCATCAATTTCATCAGCGAGCGAGAATGGAAGTCTGTTGAGCCTATTTCTTCATGGCTTGGACCATCTTCGTTTCTGTAAGTATCAGCAGGAATCTTTCTGCTCCCTAATAGGCATAGGCTTGGGAAACAAATGCCAAAGCTTGAATTCTGACTTTAGATGAATCCAGTTAATTTACAGATCATCACTGTAGTCAAAAGCACTGATTTAGGCAAGTTACCTGGGAAATTTTAATCCTGACTGTCTCATTCTCTCTGTATGTATCCTATCAAGTATAATCATTTATGAAGCTGATATCAAATTAAGATCTAAACTAATGATTTCTGAAAACAGGATCTTGATTAAGTCCAGTTATTTTATATTTTCATTCTTTTCCTTTCCGAAGCTTAGGGTAACAAAATAGGTCATAGTTAGTTGGTCTATTTTATTCTGCACTGGTCCACTACCACCTCATGTACTGGGCCCAGTTGTGAGCATCTCATTTTTTATAGAGTAGGTTCAGAGAAAGAAAGCCAATGAATATAATCAGTGGACTAGAAATCCTTTGAAGAGGAGTTGGGTGTGTTTAGGTTTGAAAAGAAAAGGCAACATTTGAATGCTTTGCTAAGGTTAGAGTACGCTGTATCCAAGCCGTATCCTCAGTGCATTAAGTAATTCTGTCAATAAAAGACATGAATTTAACTGGGTTTGTGTCCAGCCCATACTGTCTCTTATTAATTGTTAGATTCCTATCCATAGCTCACAAATATGCTGTTTAATAGCCTGAGGATTCCGTCCAGTAAAACATCAAACTGACAGATCTTTAATTTCCTCTGCATCTTCATCCATTTGCTCTCCTGCAGGTTTTTAGATGGGACCCCACCATTTTTCCAGGAAGTCTATAAATATCTTTGCCAGTTCTTTCAATGCCAAGAACATAATTTCTCTGGCCTTGAAAAATTGAATTCATTTAAATGTTTCTCCTTGTGTATCTGAGTTGCTTCTCCTTCATTTCACTAGGAGTACAATGATGGCCAGCAAAGGCTTTGTTTCCCTTTGGGGGAAAAACTAAAATCATAATTAAGATAGTCTACCTTCTCTCTTTTACCTCTTGCCTAATTCATCCCTTTCTCTTCATAACAGAGTTAGGATCTATTTTTTCTAACATAAACCCAACCCCCTTATGTTGTTATTTTGGGAAACTTTTGCAAGTTTCAAGCTCGTCGTGTGATTACCATATTTTCCCCTTTGATTATAGGCTTCTTCATACTTTTCCTATGCAGGCCCTTTGTTTTCTTTTGAGCATCACAGAAAACTCTCTTTGCTTCTGCACTGATTTCTTTAGATGTCTCCCACTTTTTCTTCCAACAGGAATCATTTACAATTGGGTTTCATTTATAGTTGAACATGGGAATTGATTCCGTTACAGTCAGATGGAAATTGCATGAACAACCTTAATAAAAAGTTGAATGCTGAATCTCAAATGAGCTGCTTAGATCACTGAAATCCACAGAAAGTTATTTAATTGTAGATTTTATTTTTTGCCTCTTTGACTGTAGAATTACCCCTTATTTTTTTTTCTCTCTCTCGTGTGTTTCTTTGCAGGATGAGCAGCATGTCTGCCTTATTTCAGCTTTCCATGTGGATTAGGGTATGTGCCACATCTTCCTCTAAGTCAGAAGGGAGATTAGGTTTGAGTTTATTTTGTGTGTGTGTGTATGTGGCTGCCCAATTCACTCATGGTGATTCCAGGCAGCTTACAGAGTTGCTGTCCAGCTAATTCTCTCAAATTTGTTTCCCCCCCCCCCCCCCCCCTTTCAGCAATGTCACACTTATTTCACGGAAAACCTTGGTATACCAAACTGGGGATCCTATGCAATTTTTGCATTTGTAACTTTGTTTTCGGGGTTGCTGCTAGGCCTTGTAAGTAAACATGTCTCTTTGCATTCAGAATTAAAATTAGAAGACAATGCTTGAATGCAGCAGTGAGGAATGTTGGTTTTCTTTCCAGATCATGGTGTTTCTGGCCGATTGTGTGTGTCCCTCTAAAAAGCAGAGGCCATACCAGCACCCTCATCAAAGTAAGTATATTGCAGCATCCCAAGTGCATTTCTTGACAAGAAAAGGGAGCTTTAAGCATTGAGCCAGTCTTGAAATTATCACCTTTGTGTGGTTTTATCTTTCATTTTATTTTCCTGCCTTAGTATGTTACCCAAACTTTTCCAAAATTATAAAAAAAAATCTGACTAATGAAACTACATGTTAATTAAATAATGGCACTTAACTGTATTTCTCTTAGCCCTGCCCACTTTCAATTTCAGCTCAGTGATCAAATGTATCTCTCTGCTGTGTCCTAGATCTTATTCCTAAACAGCAAGAACAGAGGGAGGGAGGTTGTCTTGTTTGCTTAAAAGGAGATAGAAGTGTTATTGTGTCCGGTTGGGTATCTTAAATAATAGTGTAAGGATTCAGCAAGAGCTGCAGAAGGTTTCTCATTTTGTCTGAAGATGCGTTAGTGAACGGCAGATAAGGAGGGAATAGTTTCCCCCCTAGTTTGATAAAAAATAGCTATTTTCTGGTTCTAGCAAGGTTATACAACGTAGAGTGATGTTCTCAGGCCTGAAGTTTGTATTCCTCACAAAATAGAATACAAAGTTATAAGAAGTAATGAAATACCCTTGGGTAAAATTCCAACTGGAGAGCAAAATTTTAGCAAGTGTAAATTTCACCTCCAAGAACCATGTGGGGGCTTTAGCAACCAGTTCTTTCCCACCCCTTTTATGTAGGATTGACATGTGCTACCTAACCTTATAGAATTCATGTCAGAATCTTATCCATGCAGTGGTTTGAATCCTGACTTGCTTCTTTGTTCACAGACAGAAACTGAGGAGAAGTAATTTGTTTATTTCTTAGACTCATATCCTTCTTTTCCTCCATGAATTCAATACTTGGGAACCTTAATGTTATCTATGCAACAAATTCCAGGATTTAAGTGGTGCAAAAGAGAATGGCCCAAAGTCACCTAATCCATAGTTCAGGATAGATTTGAAGCCTAATTATGCTTCAACCACTTAACTATTACAGCAACACACTCTAGAACCAGGAGCATGTATTTTTCCCTCTCATTTACAGAGGGGAAATGAAGCCATTTTTACTGTCTCCTTTATAACTTCAGGACCATCCAACTCTCCGGTTCTAGAGTGATTATACAAAATTGCAGAGGGAAATGAATGAACATTGATTGTGATCAATTCATTTTTATCAGTGAAATGTCCTACAAGTAGATTTCCAATGGCATGAATTTAAAACCAAGTTAATGTTTGTGCTCTGCTTTAAAAACAAGGTATTCTGCAAGTTGCTTTTTGCTGCATGACTTCTGCAGAACTGGAATGTAATATTTGCATTAATGAAGCTAAAATTCCAAACAAATTTAGTTTTTTTTTAAATGATTGCTTCTAAACTTGGGCTCCTGATTTAGTTGGATTGCTATCTTCCACACTTCTGCTGATTCAATCTAGCGGTTCAAATCCCACTAGGCTCAAGGTTGACTCAGCCTTCCATCCTTCCGAGGTA
>JANHFL010005553.1:2988-16365 GCA_032468155.1 Oxyrhabdium leporinum
GAGTTGTAGTCAGGAGGAGAAGGGTAGCGGTGGTTGTATGGGGGAAAGATGGGGTGCTGGGGAGGATGGGAACTGCAGCGTAATCTCGGGTTGAGAAGAGTGGGGGGGGTGGATGGGAGATGGGGTGCTGGGGAGGATGGGGCTTGTTGCCCAAGCTATCAGGCGGGGAAGAATAATAGAGGTCGTTGTAGTAGGGGGCACCAGGGGGGGGTGCTTGGGAAGGTGCAAGGTGTAAGGTAGGTTATTAGGAAAGGATAGTAGGAAATATTGTAGTTTGGATGCTGGTAAGTTATAATTGGGTGTTGTAGTGTAAGGTGAGCGAAAATCGAGATTGCTTTGTAGGTTCATGGAGGAGGGAAAGGAGGAGAGGGGAGCAGCGACCCGATCATCTTGCTTCATCCTTTCCCTCCCTAGCTTGGGGAGGGGGAATCACATATCTGAAGTCCCATTATTTTCTCAGCTTTGTGGAATATTGATTTATTTGAGCAATCTTTGGAGCTACCCATCTTGCTGGGTTCTGACTTCAATCTTATCCATGGTTTCCAGGCTGTAAGGCCTGGATTTGCAGCAAGATATTAATAATTGAGCAAAATTCCTTGGCTTTCCTTTGCCTTTTATGTTTTTGTGTATCAAGTATTAGTCTTCCTGTGTTCAGCGCTCCGTCCAAGTATTCTCAAAACTGCAACTCCCAACATCCCCAACCAGAGCTGTAATCCAAGTATCTGTCTGCCCCTTTGGGAGAGGCTGCGCAACTTTCACCCATGTGTATATATGTAAACACCAGTTGCAAATACATGATGCTCTACTCTGGCGTCTGAAGAATAGAGAAACATTGGGGTTTTCTTTCTATTTGGCTTCTTCCTCATTCCTTCCCAAGAATGGAAGTTCTGTACAACTGCCGTAAACAATTATTGTGGGAAAAGCAGAAAAGCAAATCAGAATATAGCTTTCATCTTTTATTTTGCCCATATTCTTATTCTTTTGAAAAACTATTTTAGGGTGACAAGGGACTACATATCTTCCCCTCTTACTATTTCATAGGATAACCTTATGATTGCTTTGATGATCCAGAAATTACTTTCTCCTCCTCCTCTCACTCCAGTGTCTTAGGTGTCTTCTAGAAATCATTTTCACCTTCTGATCTCATTGCCACAGGAGGAGAAGAATGAGTTGACACTACTATTTCTTTTCCTTTTTTCTCTTCATGGGACTAAATTTTGTTGCTTCAGTCAGCTGAATTGTTTCTGTCTGCAGAATCGCCATGAGGCTGAGCTATATAGTCCTCTTAAACTTCTCAAGTATTACCAAAAATAATTCCTAGTGACAGAGATAGGGAAACTATTAAATGTGGCATTGTCTAATTCATAATTACTTTTCATGAAATCAGATCCTGTTTCCAGTTTGCCCTCACCTGGCCCACTTCAGGGATTGCGTCACACTCTAACCTTGTCCTTAGTAACTGATCCATTGACTATCTCTGTCCTTGTTTTTGTAACCAGTCAACCCTGCACCTCTTGTCTCCCAGGCCAACAGAATGCCATCCTATAGTACAGTGTTCAACCGATTAATCACTATATCCTGCCTCTTTATGATAAGAAGTTGCTGCTGTTGGGAAAGGAATGGGGAGTTTTGGTTTGGCCTGGATGTTTGTTATTGAGGAAGTAGGTGCATGGGAGGAATCACACAAATGATAGGGCTTGAGGTCAACAGGAAAATAAGTTCCCTTGTTGGGCCTGCCACCGCTTAAGCCTGCCAGTAAAAACGATCATTGGCTCCATTTATTGAGAAAAGTATATAGTTTATTAGAGGTCGAATGTATTTTCGGGCAAGGCTCAGTTTGGTATGCTGCCCTTCTTCCAGCTGGGTGACCTTGAGGCAGCATCTTGAGGAGATACAGCATTTACTTTTGTTTCCCAAAGCATTCCCGTCTTCATTCCCCTCCCCACAGCTCATGGCAGTCTGTCACCAAATAGTAACAACATGCAAGTGTGAGGTGGCAGCTGACATCTCTATTCTGAACTGGGGTGTGGGGGGAAACCCCTATCTTCTGTAGTATATTGCCTTTCTGTAGGAGCAAACCAAGAGAGTTTGATACTCTGATGTTTCGCCTCCTGTAAATCCAGATTCTTAGGTGGAGGGAAAAATTAATTGTTTTTGGGCACTAATTTTGAATGCATCTGTTGGATCCCAACATGCCTCTTGAGAGCATACATAAAGATTTGATTAAGTGGAAATGAAAATGCCTTCTTTTTTTAAAACAAACTACACGTGAGTGAATTTGTTTTAACGTAGCTGATGCTGTTAAGGGATCAGGTTGAATACCTGACCATTTAATCCTTCTCCAAGTTCATTGAAAGTGGCTTGAATCTGACATGAATATTCTCTCTCTGAAGGTTACCAAAATGGAACTCTCTTGCTTAGGACTGGCAATTATCAGTTATGAAGAGTTCCATTCCTAACTTCTAAAATGGCTGCCAGCTAATAACTCTTGGGTTGTATCTCAATCTAATATGCATTGCCTAACGATATTCCCATCCTTTTGCTGCTTGTCTTTTTAGAAGAAAGGTTTGGCAAAGGCCAAGTAGAACCCAAAGCTGTTTCATTTTTAATAGCAAAGGGAATGTTGGCATGATTATCTTTCAATAGCTGAGATGTCATTTAAAATACTCCAAGGTCTTGGCCATGTTAGGACAGCTGTAGTTTTCTTCTAAAAGCTGATTATTGGCACTTTTTTTTTTAGTGAGGCATCTTCTACGCCTATATAATGGTTTGAACTGCTGATCTCAGAAAATTATTGTGGTAAACTGATTTAGTTAATAGTTGATGTAAAGTACAGCTCGACTAAACCTATGCACAATTATTTAGAAATGAAACTAATTGACCAGGTTAAGATGTACTTATTGAACAAGTTATACTTGTTATAATTATCATATGCTAAGCTGTAAGCTAGTGTTGCGCATCATGAGATCCCCAACTCTATGTAGTCTTTGAGAAAATCCTAAAGGCCTTCTCAAAAGTGCTGCTAAATTGTGATTAGGGAGGTAAGAGAGCAAGAACATTATTAAATAAAGGTTTTAATTACAGTTGACTAACATTACGTTAATTTTCTCAGATGAAAAGTAGTTCTTGCTTTGTCCTCGGTTTTTGGAAAGCTGCTCCCACTTAAGCTGGGTCTGAACCTTGGCACCAAAAGATTCGGCGTCCCTGGCAGAAACCAAGTGCTGTTTAAATGAGATGCTAATAACCAGAGCAGTCGCAGCAGCAATGATGGAGGGAGGTGTGCCTGTGTGGCATTGGTGGGGAGGAACCTGAAGCCTCAGGCAATGCTAGTGTTTTTGGACCCTTACTAAACCCATCCGGGTCTATGGAATCCAACAACATCTGAACACCCACTAGGGCCCTCTTATGGAATTAATAGTAATTTGGCATTAGTTTCCAGGCTTTAATTCAATACTTTTTTTTTTTCCTCTTATGAACAATGCATAATCGTGGCCTCTTGCTTTTTCCATATTTACTAATTTGGGGATGTTAATAAGGGCGAATTTTGTGGTAAAATGGGAAAAAAAGAATTCTAGGTTTATGAGAAGGATTGCCCCTTTGGAAGGGGTTGCCTCAAATATTTGGTCTAGCCACCCAACAATCTATATTTGGACAATACTATTATATGAGTACAAGCATTGATTCCTGTTTCTGATTGGTCATCTGTATTCCTTTTAAAAGGACTTATGCTTGCCCAGGAATGAAACATTCTTGGCCCTGCAGGTCCTGTTGAATTCCAGTTCTTATCAGAGTTAATCTGTGTGATTCATGATGAAGGATTGTTATAGCTGTGGTTCTAGAGAGTTTGAAGGACCAGAACATACTCATTCGTGTATATTTTTGCATGGAAGTTAGATATTTTACATATTAATGTAACTTGAACTACAGAAAATTCATGGCTGCCAGCTAACTTCTTGTGTTGGTTTCTTTTTGGTGTTTAGGCATATCGTAAGCTCGCCAAAGAATACCATCCGGATAAGAATCCAAACGCAGGTGACAAGGTATGATTTTTTTTCCTTGCAACTTGCTTCCGAAACATGTTTTGCATCATAAACTAAGCTAGATGCAACTATGAATAAAATAGCATATAAATGTTTAGCCCGTGGATTTAGGAATTGACAAAATTTCACTCTTCCCCCTAAATAAAAAGTGTTCAGTTTGATTGGGGAGATGGCCAAGTTTAAACTTAAATCCTAAAATTCAAATACTGGGAACTACTTTCTTTGAGCTTTTATAAGCATAGAATAAGAGGATTCCTGTGTTGCTATGAGCTCCTTGGAAAACAGTGGCCTGCAGTTGTAATAACAGAAGATATATTCATCTCTACCTTGTGTTAGAAGGCTGGGAGGCTGAGTAGTTTGCAACCCTCAAAATTGTTTCCCTCCCAATTGTGTCAAGGGAGGTGGTGTGGAATGTATGGATGACCTTGGAGAAAAGATGCTGTTTAGGAGACGATAGAGGCAGGAGCTCCCTGTGGCTTAATGGTCAGGGAAAGAAACTTAGAAAAGATCAGTCCTAATGGATGAAGCAGTTTAAAAAGTAGTGGCAGGAACAGACTGATAATGTAGCATTACAGTAAAGTCGAATTAACTCATCTAATCATGTTTCTTGTCTGGTTTATCTGGGAGTACTAACAGGACCAACAAAGGAGAATATTTGTAGTTCAGGGTTGAAATGAGGGGTCCTTGGTGACAGGCGCTTGCAAACAACGAATACTTAAGATGCTTCAAAAGCTAAGTACATTAAGAGTGGACCATCTGCTTAAACAAAGTGAGCAGAGAAGAGGCTTATGAAGGTAGTTAGTGCAAAATGTCAGATGCCCAAACGATTTGTTTCTGGAACTGGTATACATTCACGTAGAAAACCATAACCATTCCAGTATTACCCATGGATGGTAACTTTTCTTCTCGGCTTGTACTACTAGAACATGAAAATAATCTAGGGTATTTTTATTTTAAAATGCTTTTTCTCTTTCTTTAGTTCAAGGAAATCAGCTTTGCCTACGAAGTTCTCTCGAACCCCGAGAAACGTGAATTATACGACCGATATGGAGAGCAAGGCCTCCGGGAAGGTAGTGGTGGAAGCGGAGGAATGGACGATATATTCTCCCACATATTTGGTGGGGGCCTTTTTGGTTTCATGGGTAACCAGAGTAGAAGTCGTAATGGAAGAAGGCGAGGCGAAGATATGATGCACCCACTTAAGTAAGTACCAAGCTGGTGTCCTTTTGTTGAAAAGTTCTTTAATTCACAATAGCCCTATTTGCTTAAGTATTTTTTTTTTTAGAAAGCAGCAAGAACTGAAATTACTAAAATATCCATGTTGACTTCAGGTTTGGTGACAGTGGTTGAAACCTGTGCTGCAGAATCTATAGAAGATATGCTCATTCCTGACTTTGCACAAATAAATGTAATTATTTTATGCCTTCCCATGTGAATATAGCTGTGTTCGTGCAATGGAATCACTGTAAGCTAAGGGAGTCTCTTCTGGTGTGGATTATGCCATTATTTGGGAAATGAGCCCTGTTTGCGCAGCAGTTCTTACCAAGCTGTCTCTGCCTCAGTGGGTTATTTTTAATCTAAATTAGAATTTTAATTCTACTTGAATAATTCAACCTTGGATTAGTAGGTAGAAAAATAACTGCTGCAAAATAGATATTGCATAACTTTGTATTTAAAAAAACCTAATAGACAAAAGTGATAACACATTTAAAGGGGGAAAGTGACTTTCCATCTTCATAACTATAAATATAACTTGTCTTAAATTGCAACAAATGATCTCTTCTTCCCATATCCCATCTCTTATCTCTCAAAAAAATCCTTAAAGCCTCATCATTCAGTCCTGATGTTAGCAAAAACAGTAAGGAAGTCAGTAAGGGCGGGAAATATTTCTTTCTATACTATTGCTACTACTACTACAGTTTCTGATCGCAGCTGTTATTCCGTGCCATAAATTGGGCTAAATCTTCCTACCTGAAATTATACTTTGGATAATAATAGCTGAGTGTTGATTTCTGAATAATTCAAACAATTTCAGAATTGCAAGGCTCTTGGAAGAAATAATTAAGCTATGGTTAAAAAAAAAGAAATATCAGCGTTTATGGGGCTTAATCCTTGTGGTCTGAGGAGGCTCTATTTTGGAATATAAAACTTTAAAATACTTTCTGGGGATTTTTATTTCGTTATTCATTTGTTTGTTACTTCGAGGCAAGCCATTCAAAAATAAGGTCATACCCCTGAATCATCATAAAATCGAGCATTAAAGCCTTGCCTCCACTTAAGGTAATAAGATACATTTCCTGAGGGAGGGAAACTGCATCTAGGAGCAGCCCAGCAAGCTATAATAATAAACTGGAGCCAATCCTTCTACCAGTCAACACATTAAAAATATGGTTCAGCATCTCTTACTAATAAAAACAGCCAAATATTTAAAGTTGATCCAGGCAAAGAAAAGCATTCACTGTATAGGACCAAGTAGGCAACCATCTCAAGGGGGGACATATTTGAAATTTTATGTAATGGATGCACTTGAGTGGCTGACACATCAGCTGCATATCTGCAAATGAGCTTCAGGGTGAAGGAGGCCAATCACGAAATTTTCATCTGCTAGAAGATGAAGTATGTTGTCTTAACATCCCAGAGGGACTTTTATGGGGCTCAGAGATCCTCCTCCTATTAATTATGTTCTTTTATCTGGTAGATCAGCTTCCTATTTAATTTTTAATCAACTTTTAAGTCAAGTGGAGCAGTTAATCTAACAACATGTTTCCTGTGGATGGTGTCCATGAGTCTCACATTCCCAGTTCTGGATATGCTACCTGTCCTCAAAATCCTGCAAGGTGGCATAGAGAAGACTTTTTACACAAATGATGAATATTAGTGATATATATCTTACTTAATATCTTGCCCTGTTTTTTTTTTTAAAAATCAGGCAGCTCAACCTCGTACATAGAGTTTTTAGAACAAAATAAGTTTACTTGTGAGTGGAATGTTCACTCTTTTGAGTCTGAGATTATTCCTTCCCTCCTTGTAGGAATGACTTAAAAATCTACCTTTAAGTATTCTTTGAACTCTCCTAAAGAGAAGCATAGGTAGGAGCTTTAAAATGTTAAACAATTCCCCCAGTAGGACTTTGAAAGAGTTCATTTCAACTTTTGGTTGCACTGTTGTCATAATTCTTCCTGTGCAACCATCACCTGCTGGCTTTAAGTAGTCTGCTAACAACTATGTTATTTCTAATGGACTAACCTTGAGAGACAAGAGAAAGAGCTGTGACCTAGACAACAGCCTGATAAACAAAATCTGAGCCTAAACCAGAAATGTAATTTGAGAAAGCATCTCAGAATAGACCCTCCCTACTTCCCTGAAGCGGGAAGAAGGGGCAGCCCTTTCAGACTTGGAATATTCTGTTACTGTCACCTTAACAATAAAAGTAGCATTCCTGATGTTGGTTTCCTGGTCTGTTTCTATGTTTCACTTAGCAACAGAAATTTTGGGCTCAGTTGTGGTTGTAAGTCAAGGGCTACCTGTAGTTAGTACTACATAAATATATTGTAAAAGTGTGTTGGACTAAACACCTGGAATTGCACCCATCTCTTAATTGTTCCATTGACTTTTGTTCAGTTCCCTTCTGTCGGCTGTAATATATTCAAAATATGCTTAGCCTGAATTTCGAACACCGCGATGGTCAAGCATAGAGGTGGAACGGCGGAACGTATTTTTTTTATTTTTAAAAAAATGATGAATGCCGATTTAAAACCTGCCAAATAGCTTATCACACTGATGCAAACTGCCACCAGGGGCTTCAACAGAAGTGATCGTAGTTAAGTACCGGCACAAATTAAGATAGAAGTTTATGGCTGAGTTGCTAGCTGAGGGGAAAGGCTGTGTAGGTAGCCACGTGCTTTATTTTGACCTACATTTCTTCCACTGAAAAGCTGACCAAGGCTTAAAGCAGTGTAACCTGCTTTAGTTTTGAAATATTCTGACTCGGATGCCTGCTCAACTCGGGTGATGTTGGGCCTATGGGTGTCTCGGCATTGGTTCCATGGTAGGATGAAGGAGGCAAGATTAATTAATCAGTGTTTTCCTGTACTTGGAGAAAATGGGGATTAACTCTAGCCATGGTGCATTATTAGATGTACAGAGCTGCTCTGGCAGCAGGAAGATAGAAACTATTTTCTGCCATTTTCAACTTTGCAGTTAATTCAGCTCATCTCTTCTTACGTTGCATGGGCCAGTTTTAACAAGTATTTGCAATGGCACATTTTCATTCCATCAGGGAAAATGTACAGTAACACACCTATTTAGATTTGCATTTGGCAAGGTATTAAAATAAACTTCTTTTCTTCTCTAGAGTTTCTTTAGAAGATCTATATAATGGGAAAACTACCAAACTACAACTTAGCAAGAATGTCCTTTGTAGTTCATGTAATGGGTGAGTTTTCTTTTATTCATTTGTCTCCAGAAATTTCTTAGTTCAAAGAATAGTCCATTAATCAGTCTAAACATTATGCACGCCCATCTAAAATGCAGCTGTTTGTATAATGGGAATTCTTTTCCCCAGACAGAGTAGCTGCATAATATTTGCATCTCCAACTCTTTCGGGGGCCATGCCGTTCGCTGAACACCCCCCACCCCTCAAAAATCACAGCATTTTCTTTCTCTTTTGACCTGCATCCAGTCAAGGGGGTAAATCTGGAGCCGTTCAGAAGTGTGCAGCTTGCCGAGGCCGAGGCATGCGAATTATGATCAGGCAACTGGCTCCCGGGATGGTCCAGCAAATGCAGTCCGTCTGTTCCGATTGCAATGGAGAAGGTAATCCAACCGGTTTCTCAGCCAGAAAGGAGGAGGCCAGAGAATTCCGGCAGGCAGGCAGGATCCCCATTGTTACCAAATAAATGCCAGTTAATGTTCAGGATGTTGCAGAGCCAGCCTCGTGGCTAAGGTGCACATGTAGCGGGCCTTTATGTTTTGTGCAGAGGGGCCGTTTGCCTCGTCTGCCTGAATGGTATAAGTGACAGGGCACAGCCTTCGGAAGTTGGGTGCTACGAATTGGCCACCTCTGCATTTAGAAGATCTCGATAGTGCAGTGTTCGGGGATGCCATTGATCTTGGCTGGGTTTATACATCGTAGGATTGGTGGAATTGGGATACAACTGATGAAACATAGGGAAAAGGGCTGCTTGGCTTCTTTGAAACCAAAAAGGTCTTGGATCACGAGTCACATGATGCATTAGAGGGGTAGCATGATGCTCTTGCATTGTAATATTTAAAACCAGGTTGGGTTGACCACCTTTTAGGGATCAAGGATACATGGATGTCTTCAAAGAGAAAAGTGGGAGGGGACAGAACCCTTCTAGTTAAAACTTAGTGACACGTGAATAAAAACATGTTTTTGCCACCAGCCATTTTTTTCCAAGAAGAAGGCCGCAAAGTCTGAAGATATAATAACAGTATCTTCTCATATAAACATACACAATCTCTCTCCTAAATATGAAAAGGAGCAAGCATTTTTTCCCCATGAACATTCTTGTGCACTTGTGCTAATTTGTTGGCAGTCAGGCCAAGAAGAAGGAACAGAAGCTGCCCTAAAATCTGGGGGAAGAAAGTTGTTTTGGATAGCGAGATGGGCAGCATATAAATTGAATACATGCATAACATACATTTATACGGAATAGCCATTGCTGACCTGACAATTGGGAACTTTGTAGCTTGAGTTTCCTACCTCTTAGAACAAGGTGCAAACGTGTTGTCTCTTTTTTAGGAGAAGTAATCAACGAAAAAGACCGCTGTAAAAAATGTGAAGGGAAGAAGGTGATAAAAGAAGTAAAGATCCTTGAAGTCCATGTAGACAAAGGCATGAAGCATGGGCAGAGAATCACCTTTACTGGAGAAGCTGATCAAGCCCCCGGCGTGGAGCCAGGGGACATTGTTCTCCTGCTCCAAGAAAAGGAGCACGAGGTAATGATGGCTTGAATTGCCAAAAGAACATTGGCTCCATGGCACTGGGGCCTTTCGAATGGTAATGTTTGGGGTGGTGAAACTTCATTAAACGTGTCCAAGTCATGGCCACACAGTGGTTAAAATACAGTATTGCAGGCGAACTGCCCACAACCTGGAGTTCGATCCTGACAAGCTCAAGATTGACTCCGCCTTCCATCCTCCCGAAGTCAGTAAAATGAGAAGCCAAATTGTTGGGCACAGTAATGCAAATAATGCTTCCACTTTGTAAACTGCCCCCAAAGTGCTGTAAAGTGCTATAGAGCGGTATTTAAGAAACCTAAATCTTACTGCTATTGCTATGGTTATTGTTGTGCCATTTGCAATACAATTGCATGAAATTACCTGTTAGATATTTGGGTACCAGCACAAGAGAATATTTGCAGCTCAAGGAGTCCTTGTTGCTCTCTGAGCTTGGTAACATCATCAGAGCCCTGGTGGCACAGGGGTTAGAATGCAGTATTGCAGGCAAACTCTGCCCACAGCCTGGAGTTCGATCCTGACTGGCTCATGATTGACTCGGCCTTCCATCTTTCCGAGGGAGGGAGGTAAAATGAGGACCCGGATTATTGGGGACAATATGCTGACTCTCTAAACCTCCCGGAGAATGCTGTAAAGCAGCGTGGGGCAGTATGTAAGTCTAATTGCTATTGCTGTTGATAAATCATAATTTATAAACGATGTTCGATTTGGAAAACGGTGGCAATAGTGCGGTTTACGTGGGACAAGAGTTTGAAGAATCCAGTATGGTTTCTGAAGATGGCCCCGCCTCTGTATGAAACACTCTAGTGCCAAACGGCGAAAGCAAAAAACCCAACCCAACCCTGCCCTTCTCCCTCTTTCTCCAAGATGTTCCAGAGAGATGGAAATGATCTGCACATGACGCACAAGATTGGACTTGTTGAAGCCCTGTGTGGCTTTCAGTTCACATTTAAGCACCTTGATGCACGCCAGATTGTGGTGAAATATCCCCCAGGAAAAGTAATTGAGCCAGGTAAAAACTTGTATACTGCTGCTCTGAAAGTTCTCCCACCTTCTGACAGTGTGTTTTTTTTTTAAATGTTTTTGCCTAGAGAGAAATGACACTCTGCGTTTCATTGACCTTGTTCCTTTTTTTCCCCCCCTTTTTAAAAAAAACTAGGCTCCGTCCGGGTAGTTCGAGGGGAGGGAATGCCACAATATCGCAACCCTTTTGAAAAGGGTGATCTTTATATAAAGTTTGATGTGCAGTTTCCTGAAAACAACTGGATTAGCCCAGAAAAGCTTACAGTAAGTATGCAAAGCAGTCTGGTAAATATTCTCTTCTCTGAGAGTATGTGAAAATACTCTTCACACCTCCTCTTTACGTTCAGTTAAACCTTAAAATAAGTGTAATGTTATTCAAGGAGAGCTTCCGCTCCCAAACACTGGAAAACCGCATGACCTGGCCCGCTCCACATTGTTGTTCGACCTTCTCCAGAAATCTTGGGGGTAGGGCAGGCAGCCACATCATGATAGATGAGCAAAAGTCAAGTTACATTGAAAAATCAAATAACTTGAAACATTTGGGGGTCATAAATAGAATGACAACTCCATCACCACTTTCCTTGCCGTATCCTCAGACCAACACTCCCTTGAGCACCTAATTCTCACAGTGCTGTCTAACGTCTACGGGTATTTACCCATGCAATATGGCTGTAGTATTTTTTAACCTCCTTATCTTTCTTACTCCTCCCTTTTGTTGGTGTTGTTATAATGATCATCGTTCCGTTGCTTTGCATGTAGACCGAGAGCTTCTGCACCGGAGACAACTTCCTTGAGTTGTCTAATCACGCTTGGCCAAATAACGTATTCAAATGAATTCACACTATTTTACTTTTAGGAACTTGAAGACCTTCTGCCCTCCAGACCAGAAGTCCCCAACATAATTAGCGAAGCAGAAGAAGTAGACCTTCAAGAATTTGACACCACTCGTGGGTCAAGCGGTGGGCAGAGGCGCGAGGCGTACAACGATAGTTCCGATGAGGAAAGTGGGCATCATGGACCGGGGGTGCAGTGTGCCCATCAGTAAAAAAAAAATAAAGTAAAATCTGTCCGGGGCGGGGTAAGGGAAGCTACACACGGATTTTTCTCTCTTCAAAATTTTGCCTGACTTGTTCTCAGCAACACAGTTGGATTGTCTAAAACAATGCACACAAGCCCAATGGACATACGTTGCTGTATGTGTAACTTTTAAAATTGGTCCATAGTATCTACAGAAGTGTATAATTTAAACTAACCACACACACACACACACACAGAGCTTACATCTTTTTTTCCCCCCTCGACTGACTGTTCTGTAGCAGAATAAAGGCACTTGAAAGGAAGGCGAGTCTCTCTCCTGTTCATCTGGATTAAGTTCCAGTCCTTGTACTTGTGCTTGATTTTTACCAGTTTTTTTTTTGTGTGTAGATTTTAAGTTTTCTCTATTTTAAATTCAAAATTCTACATTGTAAAGTTTTGTGTAAAAAATTTGTCCCGAGGCTTGGTTATTTGGCTGCATCTGCATAAGCTGCTACAAATAGAATAAAGAAATTCATAGCCTGTATCTATCACATTTAGATGCATGGTAAGTAAATTGGGTTTCGGCACACGGGAATAGAACCTGATGGGGAAAACCATGGAAGATTTAAAAAAAAAAAAATTAAAAAAAAAGTGGTTGTAAGAGTTTTTTTTTTTTACCATCTTGTGAAAAAAAAGGTTTCTGAAACTTAATAAAAACCATTGGTGTATGATGATACGTTTTGTAACGGCTTGCTTTCTTATCAATTCGCAGCTGAAATTAGACCTTGGAGTTTCGAAGCAAATCACTTCCAGTACTGACTAGCTTGAACCGAAGAAAACTAAAGGAAATCAGCTTTAAAGAAGCAAATGGGCCTCAGGTGTCAGGCCAAGCCTGTAGCACCAAGACCCCATCCTATTGAACTAAATATCGCCAGTTTTAAGACACAGGGCCATTATTTTTGATGGAAGAACAGGTAATAGATGTAGCCAGGACTAGGGCTAGGCTTCACCTATGCCAAGAAAACCCACCCAAAAGGCATGTCATTTTAGCTTTGCTTCCTCTGCATCTCCCGTCTTCTCTCTACTTAATCCAATATACAGCCCTGTGCAGGAATGAAGCCAGATAACTTCCTGTAGGAATTTACATGTGATTACAGTTTTGGATTGACAAATTAGGAGGAGTCTTCAATCTCTCGTTGGATAGAAGATTGTAATCCAAATTTGCATAAAAGGCTGCAACGCGTTCATTTCTTTGAATATTTGAAGGAGCACGATTTTCAGTTTTTTAAGTTTCCAAACTTAAAACCGGGGGGGC
>JANHFL010005553.1:16465-36979 GCA_032468155.1 Oxyrhabdium leporinum
CTCATCCCAAGAAAAAAAACACCCTTCTACTCATGCACAGCTACTACTACCTATTATAGGGAATGTTCTCCTGTACTACCCCAATCCAACCCCTAAACCTGAAGGTCTGAACTGGAGTCAGACTGAGTTCCAATTAGCTGCCTGCAATGCTTTAAATCTGGTTACTGTGTTCTATCTGGGTTTTGCAGCCTGTAGGAACAGAAGCTGATGCAACTGACTGGCTTTGCAACTGACCCAAACCTAACTTGGAAAGAACCAAAGTTAAAAGTAACCAAGGTTAGCCTATATAGATATTAATATAGCTTTTGCATCTAAACCGGAGTTGCAAACAGCCAATTGACTATAGTTTCCTGAATTCAGTTCTTAGTTCATATAATGCACCTGTTGGTTGGATTTGACCAGCAATCTGGGGGTCTCAACAGCCACCCCCATTTATGTTAGGGTGTTTAATGAACTCAGACATCCAATGAGGTTCCCTTGTTTTTGCCTTGATTTGGAAAATGGGCTAATATGAGCCCAACCATGGTTAAGCACTGCATTGGCTAAATGATGTGTGAACCAGGTTATCCTACATCGTGCAAATTATGAAATGACTTCCACAGTCCATCATAGCTCTTTTATTTGTAAAGATCTTTAAAAAGTCATTCAAGAACAGGTTGAAAAAACACCAGAAGGCAGGAAAAACAAACCTATGATAGAACATCACAATGTTAGCTTGCCTTGGTAATCGTTCTTGACATTTTAAAAAATGAAACAACTCCCATAGTTTTAATTATTTTGGAACCATTTGAGGATCGTATTCATCAAGGCTTGGAAGCAGATCTGAGAAAATGGCCATCACTAGACAAGGACAATTAAGTGGCCTGTTAATTTCCTTGCAGTAATGACAAATGTGATAAATCACTCCTAACAGTGATTATATTATGCACCATGCTCAGAGATGTAATAAATCCAAAAGTATCAGAAATCAAAAGGCACCATAAAATACAGTTCCCAACACAAGGAAAACTAGAAGTTGATGTCTCACAGTTAGGAATAAATGAAAAGTCTCACTACTTCCCATTTTTAAAAAGTACAAAGAAAAGAAATACCTCTGTAAAAACGTTACTTAGAAACATGTAAAGTTGACATAATTTTCAGTAGCATTAAAAAGTTAAGAGAATAAAACAAGAGAATAAAAAATGAAAGACTACAAATGCTCACTTCCCATCTGTACCATATGAAAATGTTTACTTACTTACAAATATATATATATATTTTTAATTGCAACTGCTCAAGATGAAGCATAACGTTCTCTTGCATTGAGTGACTACATACATGTAGTGTATGACAGCTTACAAATTTGGGAAAAAATTGCCACTGCTTTGAGAACTGCTATCACACTCTTACAAATTGATGTCATCAGTAAAATACCAAATATGATTTAAGAGCCAGCCAACTGTAATTTTTAGTATAATCTCAGGATGTCAGTTTAGAATCTAACAGAATTTACATCCAACCAAGCATAGTAATCATTAAGAAAATACTGTAGCTAGTCATTTCCAACGGAAAAGATGTTTGATATGAAGGTTTTGGAAAATGGCTCAGCTACTCAAAATAACATTTAATCTTAGTAGTTAAGACTGAAACCTTTTGAGTACTGATGCTACATTTATGGTATGATTTGTAACAGCTCAACAAACATGACAAACTTCAATATGAGAAACCTTCAGACCGTTAAATCCGTAACTCCCATCGTATCTGAAGAACATTAGGTGGGAAGCAATTCTAAACCTTATTTATGATACCCAGGTTCTAAGAGAAGAAAACACAACTAATGGCTATTTTGGTCTTATCTGGCAAAGAGCCATTAGCCCTTCGCTGAACCAATCTGGGAAAAAAGCAGCTCAAAACTATCCTTGGAGATGCCACCTTAACAAATTCACTAAGATGAGGGCATTCAATCTTTTCTTCTTCTGGAATTTAACTTGATTAATGAAACTCCATGTGAATTTTTCCTTCTACAGTAGAGTTGAATCCCTTTAAGAGGCTTGACACCAGGGGTGAAACATGGATCAAACTAGCAAGCAAGATCTCACTCGATCGTGTGAAAAACATTCTCTTTCCTATCCTGTCCCATTATTTTGTAGGTACTGCTACAAGAACTGGTTATCCAGGGATCGGCCTTCTAGTACATCAAACATTTACTGATTTAAGAGGCTTTGAGTGAATGGTTTCTGAGCAGTTGAAATTCAACCAGGAACGCAGTTGGAAGCAGGCTAAGTTTCCAAGCCAAGTCCCAGTTTAATGTCCATTTAATTTCAAACCTCACTTCTGAAGGAACCTGAATATTCGTTCAGGAAGGCAACATCAAATTGGACCCTTTCTTATTTCTCAATCTTTTTATATATTGGCCTCTTTATGATTATTCAAGAGCGATCAGAAACCTTTTCATAAAGAACAGTGAACAAGAAAACCAACAGTTTTTATGAGCAAATGTTCTTCCGTTATCAGCATGGGTTTACCATGCAAAGATATAATCCAACACCCCAACATGTTAGTCTTCTTCAAAGTATCCAGGCATTTAATTCCCAAAATAATTCCTCTCAATTTCTGCAATCAAGTTGCCCCTCCACTGCCCCTCCCAATTTGTTAAGACCTCACACTCATCATGGCCGAAGGAAGCCTAAACCCAAAATTTTTCTACTTTGGAAACAGCTGGCTAAAATTAAGTAGGTATTGTTATAATCCCCTACGTCTTTCTAGCTTCCTTCCTTTTATTTATTTTTCAGCCATGCTTGTAAACAGATGAAGTGACCTTTCTTCTTATCAAAGAAGACAAATGTATTTTACATGTGGAGGCAACCTTGCAAGGAATTCAAAAGGCACTCAGTTCATTCTCTGATTATCAGAACAAAATCTTGGCCCTCTTGTTTGATCCCAAAACAGGAGTAATGCTTCTATTTACAAAAGATTTCTGTCTAACTCCCTTAGACAGGCTGACCAGAAGAGATTAAAATAACTCATCCGTGTCTTTAGCTTAATCTGTACAGTTTTCTGAATTGGTTTGGTAGGAAGGGGTATTGTGGTATCTTCTATTTTTTAAAGAAAAGCATAGAATGTTGGTTATCAACACCCGAACATCCAACCTAATCAAGTTTGGCTTTCATACTGTGGGACAAAAGCAAATTTTGCAACATCCCATTTTGCAACCAATGATTGCATTAATCATTCTTTTAATGCATTTCCCCATATCTTATTTTAGTAAGTTTCTTCTAGTATTTTACTAGTCTTTTCTATCAAACTGGAGCTCCAGTAATTGTAATTCTACCATGAATTTGATTAAAAAAAGACAGCCCCCTCTAAAAAAGCATATTTTTCTCTCTCGCCGCTTGAATACATTTTCAAAGATACAGTCTTTAAAAAAAAAGAGTCTTTATTTTAAGAGTATTCCTCCAGAAATTTTATATGGAAATCTTTCACTTTCTTCAATAAGATCTTTAGTTTCTCTGCTTGTGGAAGAATCGTCATCCTAGAAGGAAAAGAAAAGGTACTTGAATAAATATTTTGTGGAAATTACAAGGGAAGAATTTCATCGTAACCTGGACAAGAGCATCTGCAAGGTCAGACCTACCTAAAGTGATAAGTTCCTTCTCTTTGGCCGAACCCACTTCCAGGTACAACACAGATTCCCGTTTCTTCTAAAAGTTTCATGCAGTAGAACATGTCGGGAGCCATTTCATGAGCCTGGAGTAATTTGAAGTTAAATGAAGTTAATTCCTAATCACACAGCCCTTTCAAATTGCTCTGCTTGCTTCTGAATGCCATGCTATTCTGCAACAGTTAATTAAATCTGAATGCTTTCATGTTCAATATAGAATGGAATGGAATAGGAATATAGAATAGAATAGGAAAAGAGAAGAGAAGAGATCTATCCTATTGTTTAAAGGCATGTTCTCCAAGAAGCAAACATAACTACTTTTTCATTCACTGGAAGAGTAGAGCGATTTGGTAACACATAAAGATATCCAGCTGAGAAACCAGCTTTCCCAATGCTCTAGGCTCACATTCCCATCATGGATAGTATCACCCACATAATGCAGCTTAGTAAGTGAAATCGGCAATAAAACATACCAACTATGACTTATGTGCAAACTCAGCCAGCTTTGGTTCCATGAAGGAAATGCGGCTAAACAATCGTGGCTTAGTGTAATGTTTTACCGAAAGCGGGAGAAAGAGCTCCCATTTCGTTCCGCCGCAGTGTAGAGAGACAAGACATTCTCACCTTTGCTATTTCAATGGCCTTGGCAGGGATAAAAATCCTTGGGAACGCATACATGGCCCCTTGAAGTGGATTGCAGTGGAGCCCCGGCACTTGATTGAACAAGTCTTCAGTTAGTTTGGCTTTCATTGCGAGATTGTTCAAGACCGACTCCTTTTCCTGTGTTGTCAGGAAAAGTGAAAGAATGTCACACAGGGGACACCTCAACTGGGGAGCCCAAATCACGGCTGGCACTATTCCGCAGCTCTTCCTTTTTTTAAGTATATAAAACGATAGCAGATCCCACTCCCTACTAGCACTGATGATGTTACCTAGTTCGGCAATGAAACGTCTGCAAGAAAACCACCAGGCTGAGAAGAGCATCAAACACTCTACATCTAAACTTCCATCACTCCATAGTTTGCATTTTCTTGGCTGGACTATGGAAGACGCTTCTTAGATTCAGTAGCTTGTATCTCACTAGCTAAAGAAATCACGGACAGGGTAAAAGAGTGAATGAGCGAAAAATTATTCCTCCCAGGAGGACATAGCCAACTCTGATAGTTCTTTGTAAGTTAAAATTACCCAGTATACCCTTGACTTGATTCTTCAGTTACCTTCAGTTGTAAAGTTTTGTTATGCACTGTTTCTGTCAAATATTATTTGGGTTTCTCTGTGAATTATTTCCAGCCCAATCTAATCATATACGATTCAAGTGTGAATCCAGAAACCATCACTGAAAACATTGTTATCGGTGTTTAAACACTGCCTACCCCTTCAGACTCGGTCTGGCGTCCTCACATGCTGGTTGGAAACGATTAGAGTTAAGTTCAAAGTCAAATTTGAAAAGGCACCAGATGGAGGAAGTTTGGATGAATGGAGGATTAGCTACTTTCTTTTAAAATAGATATTTGCAAATTCAGCTTTGGAAAATGGATCCCAGACAAATCCTTAAATTGGATAAATTGAAAAGGTGATTTTTTTTTTCCTCCTGGCGTTTCTTGGTGAACATCTATTTTTATTTGCATCTCTTCTGGCTGCCAGAGGTTCAAGAGCTCCTGGTGGCTTCAAGAAGGGCAGAAAAACGAAAACGTCTCGAATACATGAACAAACCTTAATGAACTGGGCATAGGATTCTTCTCCAGGAAGAGGGGGGTTCACGACAATATCCATAGCAGCTTGACCGGAGACTGGTGGACACAGACGGACGGAGAGGATCTTCACCAGCTGCCCTTTAATTTCTGGATGCAGATTTATCACCTCCATGTAGCCTCCTCGGTACCCACACCTGAAAACCAGGTAGAAGCCACAGGAACAGAAAAGAGAAGAAAAGGAGAGGGGTGGGGGGAACGCGACGGTGAGAAAAGCCAGCATGAAATTCTCGCGGTGGCAGAAATGCAACCTATAAAGTTTACAACTAATGCAGGATCCTATTTTAACCTTCTGAGAAAGGAATGGCAGCTGCTTGGTGGATTAGGCTGGCATATAAGCCAGGGTTATGCATTGTGGCAGAGTTTTGTTTTTTTTTAAATATCAGAGTTAATATGGACATAAACATTCTTTCATTTTCTTTATCATTAAGGTTTAAGTTATCTGAATCATCAGAGCCTTAATAATCTCCAATCATCGCTATATAAGTACTATTGTACCCAAATAATATAAGGTACCACTTGTTTTGGTAATAGTAGCTGTTTAAAAAAAAATACAACAACCCTGACATGCCACACCTGTGCAAATCAAGCCACACCTCTTTTATAGGAAAGAAGTGAGGGGTTGATTTTTTCTGACCATCCCAGAGAAGCCATGGCAAGTGATTAAGTAAATGGATTAAATTTATATTTACCGACAAAAAAAGCAAATATAAATTCAACACAAAATAGTTGGGGGGGCGAAAGCGACTGCCTGTGAAGGCTCCTGGATTGGGGCTGAAAGGCAAAAACGGAAGCTCCGTCCCATATATGGGCAGACCAGGTTGCCCTGATAGAAAAAACAACAACAACAACACTTAAGTAAATGGATATTGCACAGCTACAATTCCATCCTCGGCCGCTGAAACTTACTCGCCCATGTAGCCCTTGGAAGTGGAATGAAAAGAAGCGAGTTCGACATTATTCCAGTAATCGGGTCCCATCTCGTAAAGGATTTTTTTGAAGGAGTGGAACTGGCAGTCCTCTGAGTAGACGTTGTCTTGATACACCTGCACCCCAGAAAAGACAGAATTTCAGGGCACCCTTGACTGATGACCATAAGGGAGACTACCCAAAGCTGGTCAAACACAAGACCCATGCAATTTTACAACTGTGCTTTGCAGCAGGTGGTAAGTGAATCACCATGGCTATTAACCTGAACCCGTTTTTCGCTATGGGGCAACTAAACGCTGAGTTTCAGCTACAACGTTGTTAAATTATGGTCACATGACCGTGGGATAAGTCTACTCTAAAGCCGCAAATGTGGGTCACTTACTCAACGTCCCAACGTGGATACATGACCACAGGGGAGGCCTCGTCCTTTGGAACCAGGTTATAAGTATCTTCCATGGGGACTGTAATGGCTTCGAACAGTCACTAAATCACCATTCATAAGTTGAGGACTACCTGTAGGCTTCTTGCTTTTCAAAAAAAGCAACATCACTTTTTTAGGATTTGGCAGGGAAGAATCTAGAGCTCTTGATACTCTTGGAATCCTCTCTTTACACCCAACAGATATGCTTTCTGATTTTTTTTTAAAAAGTTCTTTTAATGTAAATACAAACATTGCTGTCCCAGACTCTAATATTCTGAGTTGCATGAGAGTCTTTATCAGCAAGTAAGTATGCGTTAAAACACACACTTTTCATTTTCTAAGAATAGCAATAGAACTGGACTTATATACTGCTTCATGGTGCTTTACAGCCCTCTCTAAGCGGTTTACAGAGTCAATTTATTGCCCTTGACAATCTGGGTCCTCATTTTACCAATCTCAGAAGGATGGAAGGCTGAGTCCACCTTGAGTCGGTCAGAATTGAACTCCAGACAATGGGCAGAGTCAGCTTGCAATACTGATCACTGCGCCACCAAGGCTCTTCAGGAATGGTCATGAAACGTATGGGGACCAAAGAATAGGCCCTCCATATGTTTCATGCTTGGAAGAGGCATTTCTCTGGGACAAATAATCTATCAATCTTGTCTTTTAGTATCTGAAAGTTGTGTGATGGGCCCCACTGATCCTGAAGGCCATTTTGTGAGAACATCACAGCAAGACATGCTCTCCAATTTCTAAAGATGTTGTTGTCTCCAAGGCTGAATATTTTCATTACCTCGTCAGCCAGAAGAAACAGTTTCTCTTCCCAGGCAAAGTGTATCACCTCTTCAATACATTTTCTATTTTGAACTTGACCTAAAATTCAGGAGGAAATAGGAAAAAAAGATTCAAAGCAGCCCTCCTTTCCAATGAAACAGAGGTTAAGTCAACCGTTTCTTCATTCCAGAACAAAAGAGCAACTGTCTTCACTTTAGGTGTGAGGGTCAGGGAGGGTACACAAGGCTGTGAGGGATGCTCAAGAAGAGGGGCAGGGAAAACAGCGTGCGGGGATGCACCAGGGAGGCTCGGCGAGGGCTGGGAAAGATGCGCAGGAGGTGTGGCTCGGCTCGGAGAAGGTTTAAGCGGTGTATGCAGATGGCCAACACAAGCACAGAATGGTTGAAGGAAGGAGTATAGGTGGGGGAGATCTAGCCTGCTGACTTGTGACTTTTCCTTTCAGCTTCCCCAATGACCTTCTGGGGAAGCCAGCAGGAAAGGTTGCAAATGGGAAACACGCAATTGCTCGTAAGTGTGAGGCAGTTGCACACAATCACATGACTGCAGAGAGGCGGAGATAACTAGAACTCTGCAGACCGGTCATAACCAGCATTTTTCAGCATTGTTGAATGTTGGCTGAACAACGGTCGTAACTGGAGGACCGCCTGTACACAGACATCATGATTTACTACCACCAGGCCATAGAGAAATGACACAGAAAAGTGGGAAGAGCAGACCTGTAGACGTTTTGCACACCTGTCGGGTTTCCAGGATTAATGATGCAAAGAACCTTGGGATTACAATATGCTTTGGCTTCATACAAGGAGCGGCGTAATTCATTCGCATCTAGGGCCCAGCAGTTCTCTTCGTCCAGGTAATAGTTCACCTGGATGGCATCCAGTTCGGAAATGGCAGCGGAATATAAAGGATACTGAGGAATTGGGATCATCACTCCGGTCCGGGATCTCCCTCCGCCAGAGACGAGGATCTTGAGAATGGTCTGGAAGATTGAGGAAAGATAACCTGGATTAGAATTTTCTTTGCTCCTCAAACTGTATTAAGCATAGGTATCTTTCGGGGTTGGGAAAAAAAACAACAACCCAGAAAAGAACTTTAAGAAGATTTTGAAAAGGCTGGATCAGAAACCCTGGGCAGCAGTCCTCGAGTTCCAACCACAACTGAGCCCAAAATTTTATGTTGCTAAGTGAAACATTTGTTAAGCGAGTTGGCCCCATTTCATGACTTTACTTGCCAGGGTTGTTAAGTGAATCATTGCATGTGTTATGTTAGTGACACGGTGGTTAAGTGAATCTGACTTCCCTATTGACTTTTTTGCTTGTCAGAAGGTCACACAAAAAGTGACTGCATGTCCCACGGATACTGGGAGTCAATAACCAAGCGTCTGCATTTTCATCACATGACCACTGCAAGGGTACGGTCATAATTCACTTTTTTCAGTGCCGTTGTAACCTTGAACGGTCACTAAATGAACGGAGGACTACCTGCAATACCAAACTGGGCCAGGTGATGGCATTTTAATCGTGCCATTTGTTTTGTTTACGGTAGCAAAAACAGCCAAATGCACAGAGGGAACTGTTGTAAGCCGACAACTACCTGTACGCTAACATAACTTTGAATTGTTAAGCGACCAGCTGTAAGTTGAAGACTACCTCTAATCCAACCTTGGGGGAGTGGATTGGATTTTCTCCCGACAGTCACCCAGAACTGTAGTCTGGGTGATCTTTACAGCCAGAATTTTACAGCCAAAACAAAGGAGAGGAGGAAATGTTGAGACTAGATGAGAAAGAGATTTCTACCCTCAGCAAACTAGATTGAGCATTTCTTTTCTTGTTCTTTCATGCACTCTGAATAAACCTCGCTCCTTGGTCCCAAACATCAGAAGTTGCTCCCAATGCCACCTACAGCAATGCCGTCGCTTGCGCCTGTGGTCAAGTAGATGTTCTCCGGATCTGCGGGGACACCCCCATCTCGCCGCTCAATGTACGAAGCTACATCTTCACGGATGCAATTGACTCCTTGGCTGGCGCTGTACGAGCCTGTGAAAGGAAGGAAAATGTCATCCTCCAAACCCCACAAAGATGTGTTGAGATTCTTCTAAGAAGTTTCCTAACCCTCCATCTGTAACTTCTGCCCATCAAATAAACTCTTTCACCAATTAACATATTCAGAGAGATTAAATCTGGGACAGATTTCCCACACCCTTTTGTCTTGAAACCAAAACAGATCAAGCAGTACATTTGTCACTTAAAGTTGTGAGGCTCAGTGCTCAAACATTGCTCATCATGAGCACTGATGATGTTAGCTAGTTTGGTAATGAAACGTCTGCAGGAAAACCACCAAATTCAAGAGCACTAAGAACTCCCCCAGTCACACCTCTTGGTGACAGCACAAAACGTTGGTCCTTTACAACAAAGAATAAAAATATACCCAGGACACATGGGTACCAGGAGAGCTTTGAGTAATAATTTGGAGAAAGCTGATGTTCCAATTTATGGTTCAACCGTATCTTTTAAGGTGCTTTTTTTAAAACCAGAGCCACAGAGATCTTTCTTTTGTGAGCGTTTCAACTTTTCTGTGCACTCTGCTGATACTGTCTCGATCTCGGAATTTTGGAATATATTTGGAATGATTTTTTTAACACTCGAGACTGCAGTGATTCACCAAAGATGGCCCTGCCATAATGACAAGGAGCAATGACATCCTTTTCTCACATCAAAATAGTTACATGGGTTGTTTTTTTTTGTTGATATCAGGGTGATCAATGACAAAATACATTGATCAAAGCATCTCCGATAATCCCAGGAGGCTCAACCTTGCATGCAAAGAATAATAAAAAAAAGGACGACTTGTTTCTCAGACATGAAGACGCCACATACCTTAGCATATACATATTGCCCAATTATACTTCCTTATATATCAAGCTGAACTAGTTTTAGAGTTTTTAAATGTTATTAAGGAAACTTAGAAAAATATGTGTGAACGTAAGGAACTGGATGAACAACTAGAAGGAAAAAAGAGACTCACATAGACTGTCCTTGTTGCTACTCTCATTCATCTTAGTTAACATTTGGTTTTCCAGTTTGAGGTGGGAAAAGTGTGTTTCATTTGTGTTGAATGTTAAACTGCGAGACACTTCCACTGGAAAATTTCTAAATAGTTCTGGCAGTGGATTACTCCAGTTTAACTCTTTTCTAGACACAACGGCCCGGGAACATCTTGAACTGATGTTGACAATGATATCACTCTCTAGCAAGTTTCTCAACCTTGCAACAAGATAAGCCAATTTGGATGCGATCCCTTTGCTTGGCTAATTTAAGATGTGAGGACTTCAACTCCCAGAATTCCCCAGCCGGCATGGAAATTATTTAGCTCGTATCCAAATTGGTTCATCGTGTCGCAAGCAATAAGAAATGAAGCAACTGCCAGGTAACAAATGGGGGAGGGGGAGGGGGAGAGAAGTAAAATAGGAAAATGGAAGAAAACAAAAAAGCACTACTGTACTGAATAATTATCAATTAAGAATCTGTTTTTTTTGTTCAAGCTGCATCTAGGCCAAAAAGAGTGTTTCTATCGAACAGAAGTCAGATTTTCTATTCCTCCAATTTCAGAGTCCAGAATGACCGCCAACAGAGACAGCCAGGATCTAATGTGGAAAAGTGATCGAAGTACCTAAGCTGTTGCCTCCACAGCCTTGTAAGATCCGTCTTGCCCTCTTCTTGGAGTCTTCTGGGAAACTGGGGCTGTCCAGCAGGTTGGGGTAAGTGCAAAGTGCCACCACCTACATCGCCCCCCAAAACAACACAAGGAAAGAGATAATAATTAATAATAATTTATTAGATTTATATACCGCCCCATTCCAAGGACTCGGGGCGGTTTACACTTAAAAAGTCTTTTAAAACCGTTTTAAAATTAACCCATAAAAATTAAAACCCATTTAAAAACCCCTCAGTCAGGAAAGATGAGTTCCACAGGATACAGATTGATAGCCAACTAGTAGAACAATCTATCAACTGACTCTAATCTCTCTCCATAGGAAGTCCTCGATTTACAAACCTTCGTTTAGTGACCATTTGAAGCTACAACGGCCCTGAAAAAAAAAATGGACTTAGGAAAATGTTTTTTGCGCGTAGCTGCACCACTACTGGTCACGTGATCAAAATCCAGGGGCTTGGCAACTGGCATGTGTTTATGATGGCTGTACTGTTCTGGGGTCAGGTGATCACTCTGTCTAAGCTTCCCAACTGGCTTCAGACGGGCAAAGTTAATGGGGGAAGCCTGATTCACTTAGTGACCGCACGATTCGGTTAACAAGTGCTGTGATTCGCTTAAGAACTATGAGAAAAAGATTGTAAAATGGGGCACAACTTGCTTAATACTGCCTTGCTTAGCAAGGGGTATTTTAGGCTCTACTGTGGTCATAAGTCGAGAACTACCTGTACTGTTACTGCCTATAATGTTATTATTTCAATGGTAGCAATGCACGGTGCTTGTTTCTCAGGTACTTGGCTACCACACTTCTGCTCCAGGTTGCTCAAGTTAGCTCCGTGACACCCTCCAGTGCATTTCTGACACACGCCCACAGACATCCCACAAGTGCCTTCTATCTGGATGGTGTCCCTCCTGGTCTCTTAAAAAAAAAAAAACACCCAAAAAATCCAGGTGAGCAGCTTGAATATTTTTCCCCCTTCCTCGCTTTAACTTCCAATGTGGAGAAACCGGACACAGCTGTCCACTTTCGGATAACCTTACAAGTCTAGTTGCCTTTCTTCAAGTCTAGTCTTCCTCCAGCAGGGTCCACCTACCTGTCGAAGGAAGGTGATGGGCTGCTGTCCCATGGCGTGAGCATCACCAATGTTGGCCTTGATGACTTCTGTGAAAGGCTTTTTGATACCCTGAAGGGAGAGAGAAGCAAAGCTGTTACGCAGCGAATCCAAGCTTTGAAGAATCCGACGCAGCTAGGAGGACACAAAACCGATCAGCCGTTGCAACCTTCTCCTTTATGCAAATCACTCAGAAGCTTTGAGGATCGGTCCCTTAAAGACAGGCATTAGTAACATGGTCCTTGCACATCATGTAGTCTCCTCCGTTCTTAAAGCTGTTTTCAATATCCCTGGATGATGACGACTTTATTAAAAAGTCATCAATAGCTGAAATTGTTATGCAGGGCACTCTTTATAAAGGCAGACACGCATAAATGCAAAGAATGTCGCAAATCACAGAAAAAGTGGCCAGCATTCCTGGCCCTGCATAAAACAGACTTTGTGTATGGACCGGCCAGTATTAGTACCACTTTAGAAAACCTTAGTAAAACCAAGACCTGGAATACTGCATCCAGTTTTGGTCACCACGTTACAAAACAGATGTTGAGGCTTTGGAAAAAAAAGTGCACAGAAGAGCACGAAGATGATTAAAGGCCTGGAGACTAAAACATACAACGGTTGCAGTATTAGCAGTATTCCAGTATTTGAGGGTCAACTTATTTGACAAAGTACCAGAAGGCAGGACAGGAAACAATGGATGGAAACTAATCGAGGAGAGAAGCAACCTGGAATTAAGGAGAAGCTTTCTAACAGTGAGAACAATTAACCAGTGGAACGGCTTGCCTTCAGAAATTGTGGTGCTTCATCACTGGAGATTTTTAAGAAGAGGCTGGACATTCACTTGCTGAAATGATATAGAGTCTCCTGCTCGAGCAGGGGGTTGGACTAGAAGACCTCCAAGGTCCCTTCCAGCTCTATTCTGACATGAATCAATACCCGTGGCCTTCAAAGCAAATAACGTCAAGCAGGTTTTTAAAATAAATGTATTGTTATTTTTCCTTAATAACCCTTATATACCACTTCATAGTGCTTTACAGGCCCTCTCTAAGTGGTTTACAGTCGGTCAACGTAGGATGTATAAAGTTCTTTGTTCATGCTTTGTCACCTTAGGAAATGCATTGAAAAGGACCAATGATAAGAGGCCATAGGCAAGTCCTGGGTATATCTGGACATCAAGTTTATTAACCTTGTACATCCTTTTCCCCTTCCATGCTTGGTTTAATAACATCCTGGTTTGATAAACCAGATGTCTTGTTGGTCTTATGTCCAGAAATCCATTTAACTTTTGACAGCAGTCAATCAGCTGAGGTTCAGTGGACCTGAATAGGATATGATAGTGCTGTTTTTTCCCCCTTACTACGTCAGGAGAATAATATTCAAAATTATATGGGTACTAAAATCAGGGCAGTCCATGCAATTGATGGTTAGGTGTTATGCAACATGGCAGAACCAGATTTCCATGATAAGAAATGGCAAAACATCTAGGTTTATTTGGAGCATAAATGTGCTTTAAAATCTCACTGATGCCACCCCAAAATTATAAAAGCTAGAGTTGACAGACTTGCTTATTGGTTCTTCTGCTTATAAAACTTTACCTCTCTTTTACGTTGAGTTCGCTGCAGGAACAGGTTCAGATCTGAATGGTTATTGCAGGATGTAAATAATTTCTGTCTACGTCCATAAAACAAAATTTATTTACAGAAGGAGGATGAACTCCTTTACAAGGACCACAAATTTATTTATTGCCTATTTATACACCGTTTCCTCTTCCCCTGCCAACTGCCTTTTCTTGTTCCTCTCTCTTCTAAAAGTTTTAGCTTTCCACCTTCTCCTCCTTATAATAAAGGCCCAATTAACTCTTTATTTGCAGCAATCTGTAGTTTCATCACAAATGATCGTTTGAGGAAACCCTTTCAAGCGACGATGCAAATTCTAACCCACATTCCTGAATTTGGAGGCTTACTCAAACAAACCAAACAAACCTGTTTAAACACAACACGATATTTCAACCAACCCACGGGGGTGGCAATCTTAGAAACTGGAGGGAAGACTGAACATGCATAAATACCAGATGGTGTAAGAATAACCTGAATAACGCAACTGATACTATCGCAAGCAATCTAGAGCAGGAAAAGAGAGAAGCACATCTTACTGTCGGCCTCCAAACTTTATTTTTAAGTTCGATGCTATTGTTTGTTCTCTAGCAAGTCAGAATTGTGAAGCAAAACCTCGGCTCCAATTCTGGTTCAGAGGATAAATAAAGAACTCTGGTTTCGATGGAACACAAAGCAAAAGTCACAGTGGTTTTCCCTGATGGGTTTAGCCCAACATGAAGCTATCCTACAAATGAAGTCAGCAAAGGAGACACTAGGATGCTAATTTAAACTCTTATCAACTCATTCTCAATAATGCTGGATTTTTGTGACTCCCGAGGAAGTCCTAACTTTGATACCAAAGGACTTCATTCTTTCATTCCAGGCTAAACCTGAAAGATGCTTCTTTCCTGAACAAATACACATATACATATATTGCAGACATAATTGGGGCCAATCGAAATAGGCATTTAATCTGGAAGATGAAACATGGAAGGCTGTGCATTTTTTTTTAAATTTATGAAAGCAATAAAGGAAAATGCTTTCAAGGATCAATCTCATGTTTTGGTTCTAACGTCGCACTGTACCCTGCTTGCTTCTGCCTTTACAACGATACAAAATGCACACCGAGGCAGGCAAGCACTGAGATCAACCTACTGCACAAAACTGCACCCACCAAAATCAAATAAGAGAACACCTGGCTGACAACAATCACCAGCCATCAAGCATTCCTTTGATGTTAGTACTTTAAAAAAAAAAACACAACATTTTGCAAAACAGCAATATCTAAAAGAGAGCGGGAGATGTTTTTATAATATTCTATCAGGTTGTTCAAAGCTATTCATGATCCAAAAGCTATTTTTTTTTTTTTTTGGTCTCCCATTAAGAAGTACAAAGGCAGGAATCGGGAGAATGTTTTTTCTTCTCCAAAGGAAAAACATCCAAGGATGCATAGATACAGTTTACGACAAGGGCTGCCACAGATGCAAGATTGAAGGTCCTAAAGACGTGTGTACGCCCCCCACTAAGCAAATTCTAGCAAAGAATGCAACTTGTCTTTTTCTCCAACACAGCAGAATCTAAAGGCCATCCCCCCACAATTTGGAGAGCTAATTTCATTTATGAAGCCTCTTCTTTTCTTTTTTTTTGCAAAGAACAACGAACTTTGTGCAGTACAGTTGCCAATTGTTCTCCTTGTGGGGTTCCTGGGTGCAAGGCAAGTGGAAAGTCAGCAGTTGAACATCTTCCCATCTCCAGCAGCGAAAGCCTACACCACAATTATTATTTTTTTTTGCTTTTTCATTCCGGTATTTCCACTTAAGCGCCGGCGGCTAAAAAGCTACCCTTTAAAAATGGATAGATTGATTAAATACTTAGGTGGTCCATCTTGCCAGGAAAACAAAGAAACAAAACAAAAAAAAAAGGTAGATCATCTTCAACATTTTACTTAAAATCCCCAAACATCGGTTAGGTTCATAGAACATCCTAAGCCGTGACGTGCTTTAATTACTCTCTGCAACAGTAGTTTATGCCATAAAGCAGGATTATGCAAAGTGGGGTCATCTCATAAGAGCTGACTCACTGGACGACTCAATCATGCTAGGCGTCAACTGCGGAAAAAGGAGAAGGGGCCGCCCTCGTAGCGGCAGGCATTATGAAGGATGACGCCAGGATGACCAGAGAAGATCTGAAGGAAGCAGCCTGAGATAGAGGGACATGGAGACTGCTGATCCACAGAGTGGATTTTGAACTCAGTTGTGGTCTATAAGTCAAGGACTCCTGGTAAACCTAGCCTCAAGATTGAAGCTTTCAATGGCATTCTTTTAGCCCAATAGACTTGGTTCAGTCACGCTGACTTACTACATTTTAGCTTGTTTTGGGAACCCAGCCACTGTGTTTTATGGGTTAGCAAGTTTTGCAAACCCAGTTACTGGAAGCTGATTCACAAACTGTAATTAAGCGTGAAGTCGAGGTCAACTTTTAAGTCTCTGCTAAGAAGCAATGCTCATTTAGTTCAATGGGACTGACTACTCAGAGAAACATTTATGATTCACAATAATTCAGGCCACGGTCCTGTAGAGATCAACCGAGGAGAAAAAAAAAAATCCTTCTAAGAGCTCAGTGGGAATTGTTCCTAAGAAGATCTGCCAACAATTGACACCCAAATCTCCTGTTATCACCCTGCAGATGTCAACAAGGTCTGTTTATTTTGCGGGCTGTTGTTTGCTTGTGCATAATTCAAAGTGATCATGCTGAAGTCACAACCAGGGAAGGTTGCACAGCCAAAAGTTACATCGTAAATCGCCCTAAGAGTTGTGCAGAGTCTTCTGGTTCATTGCACTGAATTCAGGTCCCTGGAAATCAGGAAGTTAGAAGCATCACCAGAGATGGCAAGTTGCTGTAAGTTGGCAAAAAATAAAATAAAATATAAAAGCAAAATGCTTTTCTGCTGAAGAATGGCCACAAAAAAACACTTGTTAATCATAAAGAGCCTCGTGGTATCCAGGAGTAGAGCAAAGAAGAGCAAATCCCATTCCCTTCTAGCACTGATGGTGTTACCTAGTTAGGTAATGAAACGTCTGCAAGAGAGCAAGCTTAAAGAGCCCCAAGGACTTCACAGAGCAAAAGCTGTAAGTGGACTGCTATCCACAAAAGCCTAGTTATGTTACAAGATTATTTCTACAGGTGGCTAAGCCATAGTGTGAACCTAGTCACCATAGTTTGTGGGCTACAGCATATGCGTGAATCATTGCTCTCTGCCATTTTTCAATAATCTATAACTACAATTTAATATAATGTACAATCATCAGTCTATTATTAATTTTGTTCTTGCTGGCCTGGTTATCCTCCTGAAAACAAAATTAATAATATTGTAATATAATAGATTGGGGTTAAAATGCTCTATCTCACTTTTAAAGCAAATCCATAACACAAGGAACAAATGCAACACAATCAAGCATCTGTTTCTCTGCTACGTATTCAGGAATATGGCCCTGGATTTAGGTTGAGACATGTTTTTTTGGCATGATGCTTCCATATATGTCCTCAAAGGACCTGACATCATCCAAACAGCATTTTTTTTAGCAAGAGAAAAAAAATTAAAAACAAACAAACTAGATTTATTAATTGCCCTGTGCAATAGACGGAATTAGCTGGATCCGCATAGCGTACGAAGCCATTAACCATGTTTAGAAACATCTAGGTTAGGTTTCAATGAGCAGTTAAGTCAAAACCAACCAAACCATTTTATGCTAGGCATGATTTGAGCTCATCTTCTGAATTCCGACCCACAAGTAGAGCCTCTGCAAAAGATCTTCCCAGGAAGGCCTTCACGAAGCAGAGCGGTTCATCGATGAACAACTACTTTAAAAATTATAAGCAGCATTTTTTAGCAGAGGCTGGGCAGCTGGGATGATGCTTTTGAGAGTCTCCAGGTTGGAGAAGCCTGCAGCCAGCACCAGTCTATAGAAAAAAACAAGACTACCCCTTGTTACAACTGACTCAAGTCCTCTGGGCAGCTATAAGCTAAGGTTCCAAATGTTGAAGCATACACAAAAATCTTGGGACACAAAACGTTAGGTTCACCGAAAGGAGAAACCGAACAGCAGAGCAAGAGATGAAAGCAAGATTTTCCTGCTGGCGCTTGTTTTTCATGTTTGTACTTTTCCAGGTTCTTGTAAATACCTTAATTGCTAGTTTTGAAAATATCTCGGGTCTCACTTTTCACTCACACACAATTCTGGGAGTGTTGGATGCTCTTAGTTAGGGACAGCCTAAACAGAGACCGCTAGTCATTCAATCCTGCCAGATGATTTTTTTTTTTAAAAAAAGGGGGGGGGGATCTTTGTAATTTATCCTGGACTTTCCGCCACCGATGCTGGGTTTTTTTCCCCAAAACACTGGGTGGGGGGGAATATATATATATTTATTTAAGGCTCAAAACCCTTGACTGCACTCACACATCGCATTTAGCCATTTTAAAGCCTGTCTTTATGAAATAACCAACAATGATCTAGGCTTGAGTATCAGGTTAAATCATAAACCATGGTTTGCAAACCACAACGGTTGGGTTCCTGCAGCACCTGCAGAAGTCCAAGCCATCCAGTGGCATGTTAGCTTAGTTTGATGCACCAATCCAACTGACAGTAAGACCCCCCAAATCCCTTCAGATGACTATGGTTAATCAATACCAACGGACTGCCTTTCAGAATTAATCCATTCACTGAAGGACTGCCAAGGGAATAAGTTCTAGGCTTCAGAGTGATTGCCGATCAATATTAAGACTGCTGGATTAGGTGATCCAGGTTAGAACAAAATGCTCAGCCAAGTTAATTCTTCCTGGTACGTAAATATCAAGACAGCATCATAAGACTGAAGCTGCTCTAAGTAAACTCCAGAGAATTAAAGTCAACTCTCTCTCAAACAGTGCTGGGCCAATAATCAGGAGGCTTAAAACCAAACAGATGGGAATTCACATGCCTGAACACTCCTTTATTTGTCCTTCAAACATAGCAAGCCCATGAGTCAAGGTGAAGGGGTCATGGCTTTGTTAACTAACAAGAGAAGTGGGGCAATCAATAGCTCAGTGAGTATTTGGGGGGCAGGTAACAGCAGAGTGGCAAGCATAGGAAATGAATGGAACTTAAGTGCAGTTCCTGATGCATTTGCAGGCAGCCTTCAACTTACAACCACAATTGGGACTGGACTCTCTGTTGCTGAGTGATGCAGCCATTCAGTATGTCATGCCTGATTTTATGACATTTTTGCCATAGCAATAGCACTTAAGACTTATATACCAGTTCACGATGCTTTATAGCCTCTCTCTAAGCGGTTTACAGAGTCAGCCTCTTGCCCCCCCAACAATCTGGGTCCTCATTTTACCCACCTCGGAAGGATGGAAGGCTAAAGTCAACCTTGAGCCTGGTGAGATTCGAGTACTGGATTCTAACCACTGCGCCGCCATGGCCATTAACAGAATCACATGGCTGTTAAAGAAATCCATCTTCCCTTACTGTCAGAAGCCCCCTGGGAAGGTTGCAGATTCCTGCTCCATCGGCAGGTAGCCCTCAACTTATGACAACTGCTCCTGTTGCTAAGTGGTACAGCTGAGCGAGTCATGCCAGAGGCATTAAGCGAACCGGATGGTGGTTAAACGAGTTCCAGCTTCCCCGCTGACTTTGCTTGTGAGGTTGCAAATAGTAATCATGTAACACTATAACCATTATAAATATAAGCTGGTTGCCAGGTTCCTAAATTCTGATGACATGATCACAGGGGGGCTGCCATAATCATAAGGGTATATTTGCGTTCACAAATATTGTCCTATTATATGACTCCCTTGGTTTTCAATCAATCAGAATAGAGGTGGAAAGGGCCTTCAAGCCCCCTGCTCAAACAGGAGACTATATACCATTTCAGACAAGGGGTTGTCCAACTTCTTCTTGAAAACCTCCAGTGTTGGGAGCACCCACAACTTCAGTTCCAGGTTGCTTCTCCCCTTGATTAGTTTCCATCAAGGTTTTGATGTACGTTCTTTGAATCTAGCCAGCTGGAACCTAATGTGAACTCTGGTGCGCCACAATAGAGGCACTTATATAGGAATAAATTGCCTGAGGACGCTAATGCTGGTTTGCTACCTTTTCCACTTGGTGCCCTGCAGATATGTAGATTGCAGCTGTCTTGTTATGGAAACTGAATTTCAATATTATCTGCAGGGAACAAAACCATCTCAACCATCTTCTACAAGATAAAGATTGTAAATAAAGTGGTAAATAATGGTTTAAAGAGCTACAGACATGTTCCAAGGTTCTTGGTGAATCACAACTTATCTGGCTTTAAGGACCAGCACCTTCAACTAGGGTTGAGAAAACGATGCATCCAAATTAATTATTTCTATAAAAAACAAAACACCTTTTAAAACCATCTCCATTAACAGAGCCAAGGGAAATAGACTTAAGGTCAAAAGCCACAGGTGGGGAAGAGGAGGAAGGAGAAGAGGGAGGGGGAGAGGAAGAGAGAAGAGGAAGGAGGCGGCGGAGGAGGAGGAGGAGGAGGGGGAGGAGGA
>JANHFL010005554.1:0-12332 GCA_032468155.1 Oxyrhabdium leporinum
CCCCCACAGAGAAGGCTCTATTTCTGGGGGTCACCAGCCGGCATTTCGCCGCCGATGGTACCCCCAGCAGGCCCTCTTTGTGTGACTGGAGACTAAAACATATGAAGAATGGTTGCAGGATTTGGTTTGGCCAGTCTAGAGAAAAGAAGGATAGGGATAACATGATAGCAGTGTTCCGATATCTCAGGGGTTGCCACAAAGAGGAAGGGGTCATCATATTTTCCAAAGCATCAGAGGGCAGGACAAGAAACAATGAATGGAAGCTAATCAAGGAGAGAAACAATCTGGAATTAAGGAGAAATTTCCTAACAATGAGGACAATTACGGTAACTCGTGGAACAGTTTGCCTTCAGAAGTTATGGATGATTCATCACTGGAGGTTTTTAAGAAGAGACTGGAGAGTCACTTGTCTGAAATGGTATAGTGCAGTGTTGGCGAACCTTTTTGGCACCGAGTGCTGAAACGGGAGTGCATGCATGTGAGCGGGGGAGCTCCAGAAACCAGAAGAGCAGTTCCCCGGGGTGCACGCAGGCGAGTGCCAGAAACTGGAAGAGCAGCTCCCCGTCAAGCATGCTCACACCAGGAAGCTGAGCTTCTGGTTTCCATTGTGTGCATGCATGCCGGCCACTTGGTCTTCTGGTTTTGGGCACGCATGCACGTGAAGACCAGCTGGCTGGCGTGCATGCATGCACCGGAACCCAGAAGAGCAATGGGCGATGGCTGGCGTGCACGGAGAGTTGACTCTGTGTGCCATAGGTTCGCTATCAAGGGTATAGGGTTTCCTGCTTGAGCAAGAGGCTAGACTAGAAGACCTCCAAGGTCCCTTCCAACTCTATTCTGATTGATTGATTGGGTGTTTGTGTTGGTATGTGTCTCTTGCTGGAAAGGTAGGTTTCAGGTTGCTGCTGGCTTACTTTAAAATGATTCCCAACTTCCTTTTTTTTTTCTTTCTGGCTTCCTTTTTGTCAAAGTTCAGCAGCTGTGACATTAATCTGGTAGTCAAGCAATTGGGACAAGTGCCACCACTCACTCCCCTGGTTTAGAACTGTGGCTGCCTTCCTGCTGATGTCCCTCATCCCACTTTCAGTCTGCACTTGATTTAGCACAACAAAGGTACCCTCCCTTTTTTCTCCCCTCCCTACTCACTTCTCAAATGCATTTTTCTTCTTTCACTCAGGCAATATCAAAGGATCATGAAAGCACTTGGTGCGTCTTCCTGAGTTCTGTCGACCACTATCATTTAGCGCCTTTGCTGGGTCTCTACAGAATGATCCATTTAGTTTTGCATGCTTAGTGGTCTTGGAAAGTTTTGCTGGGTTGGGGGCAACCCTTTGGCTGGGGGTTAGGAAGAAAAAAACTGCTGGGATGGTGATCCAACACCTCAACCTTCACTCCCTCTTTTCAAGGCAGCTGTCAAGATTCCCCCACCCCCAGTACAAAGAACTTTACAGTGCAAGGAAAAACAAGTGCAGAAGATGTTTTCGGTGTGGAAAATAAAAGGGCAGTTTCTGAATGAAGAGATGTATTAGGTCAGGGGGAAGAGGCATATGGGGAGGGCATGTTTGACGGCATGGCATCATGATCACAGTGGAGCTGAGATGATAGTGGCATGTGGGAGGCTACCCATTGCACCTGACTGCGCATGCACATATTTTGACCTTCCCTCCCTGCCCCCAAACTAACAGGGTTTTTCACAAGTTGTGTAAATTTAATGCCCAAAATGTGGTGATACCACTGCTGGCAAAGCCTTATATCCCCTACCCATGCTATCCATTCTATCAGTTCTGAAAGATTTCATTAAGTACGGTGGTTTCGAGATCCTATCTACCAACTCCTTCAATTCCCTGGGAGGTAAATCATTTGGTTCTGGAGATTTGACTTTCTCTAAAACACATAGATGTTCTCTTATTAATTTCTTGCCTATTTTTACTTGCATTCCTGTTCTGTCTCTTACTGTGCTGCTTTTGATAGGTAGGGCTATTTTCTTTCCCTTTTGGGTGGACAGATGCAAAGGAGTTAAGCACTTTGGTTTTCTCCCTGCTGCCTGTCACCTTCTTGCTATCATTTCCCATTAGTAGATTGATCTTCTTTGACATTTTTCTTGTTCCTTACATATTGAAAGAAACTTTTTTTGGTGTTATTTTTGGCATTTGTTGCAAGTCTTAGTTCATTCTGAGTTTTAGCCATTCTGACTTGATTATTGCATATTTGGGCTTTTTTTTGATAGCCTGCTCTAGTTTTTTCCCCACTTTTATGCTTGTCCTTTTTGTTCCTCAGTTTGTCAGAGAACTCTATGCAACAGAATAACAACATTGGAAGGGACCTTGGAAGTCTTCTAGTCCAACCCCTGCTCAAGCAGAACACCCTGTACCATTTGAGACAAATAGCATTGGAGCATTGATGTAACCAGGATGGTCTGATCTGAAGTCTTTTATTTTTCTTTCTCTGTGGTATTATTATGTGGGTCTTTATTATCTTGTTTTCAGAGCATCCCAAGCATCCTGCACTGTTTTTCCATCTTAAAATTTTCATCCATGGAACCCTTTCCATCTATTGAAACTGGCTCTGTTAAAGTTTAAAAGACTAATCTGTCTTTGTTTATTTATCTTTCCCTGCATTATGGTGAATTCTAATATGACATATTTACTCTCCCTCAAAGGTCCTACAATGTTTTTGAAGATTTGTTCTGAAATGGCAGCAATGGAGGAGGTAGTATTGAATCACAGGGAGAAAAAGTTATTAAACTAAGAAGGAAAGGTGTAAGGAAAGATATGAGGAAAGAGGGCAAAAGGGAGCAGGAAGATGGGGAACTGCCAGAGGACTGAAAAAGAGCTGATGTAGTTCCCATCTTTAAAAATGGGGAAAAAATAGATCCAGGAAACTACAGATCTATCAGCCTGACCTCAATACCTGGGAAGATTCTGGAAAAGATAATTAAGCAACGAATCAGCGAACACCTAGAGGCAAACAAAGTAATAACCAAAAGCCAACATGGGTTTGTCAAAAACAGATCATGCCAGATAAATTTTATTGCATTCTTTGACAAAATGACAAAATTATTTGATCAGAGGAATACAGTGGATATAATTTACTTGGACTTCAGTAAGGCATTTGATAAAGTAGACCATAATCTACTACTTGATAATATAGAAAAATGTGAGTTAGACTGTAGACAGTATCACCACCAGATGGAGTCATAACTGGCTGGCCAGCCACACTCAGTGTGTAGTCCTCAATGGAACTGCATTTACATGGAGAGAAGTATGCAGTGGGGAACCCCAAGCTGCTGTTTTAGACCCAGTACTCTTCAACATGTTCATCAATGATTTGACAAGGAGATAGCTGGGGAAATCATCAAATTTGCAGGCAACACCAACCTGGCAGAAATAGGCAACAGTTCAGAAGGCAGGCTTAAGATACAGAAGGATCTTGACAATCTTGAACATATGGTGCTATCTAACAAAATGAAATTCAATGGTGAAAAAAGTAAGGGTATACATTTAGGCAAGAAAAACAAAATGCAAAGGTACAATATATGTGGTACCTCGTTCAATAGTAGTAACTGTGAGAAGGATCTTGGAGTCCTAGTGGGCAATCATTTAAATATGAGCCATCAGTAAGCTAAAGCTGCCAAAAAAGCCAACACAATTCTAGGCTGCTTCTAGAGGGATAGAATCCAGTTCAGGTGAACTTAATATCAGTTTATAATGCCTTGGTAAGGCCACACTTGGAATACTGCATCTAGTTTTGGTCGCCTGTGAAAAAGATGTTGAGACTCTAGAAAGAACGCAGAGAAGAGCAACAAAGATAATTAGGGGACTGGAGGCTAAAACATATAAAGAACGGTTGCTGGAATTGGGTATGTTTAGTTTAATGAAAAGAAGGACTAGGGGTAACATGATAGCAGTGTTCCAATATCTCAGGGGTTGCCACAAGGAAGAGGGAATCTCCAAAGCACCTGAAGGCAGGACAAGAAGCAATGGATGGAAACTAATCAAAGAGAGAAGCAACCTAGAACTAAGGAGAAATTTCCTGACAATTAGAACAATTAATTAGTGGAATAGCTTGCCTCCAAAAATTGTGAATGCTCCAACATTGGAAGTTTTTAAGAAGAGATTTGTCTCTTCTGTCTGAAGAGTATAGGGTTTTGTCTGAAATGGTATAGGATTTCCTGCCTAAGCAAGGGTTGGACTTGAAGACCTCTAAGTCCTCCCTACTAACTCTATTATTCTATATTTTATATGAGAAAAGGGAGCAGGAAGATTAAAAAAGTAGATAGAAGAAGGGAAAAGAAGAAAAGTTTGGGGGGAGAAAAATACCAGCAAAACAATGGCAAACTGCATGATTGGTTGCACACTGAGAAGCTGGTGGCGCCCCACCTGAGAGGCTATCCAATGACCCCTTGCCCCTGCTCAGCAGCTCAGAAATTTGAGGCAGCTGGAGGCTTGGGGATTCAAGGCAATCAGGGGCAGTCAAAGTGAGAGGCTGCCTGGTGAACCATCGACCCAACCTGGCAGCCCAGAAGCCCGGAGATTCAAGGCAGCAGGAGGCCAGCTGAGAGGTGGTGAACCAGCAACTCAGTGGCACAGTATGACAAACCAGGAATTCAACTGAGGGGCAGGGAACCAGCAACCTATCCCAGCAACCCAGGAGTCTGGAAGTCTCAGGTTCAGATGGGTTGCTGAATCTTGTCCTGATGTATTTGTTCTCCTATATTGGGCCATGTGTTTATGAAGTGGTTCTTTCCTCCAATATACAGATCTGCACATGTCTCACTGCACTCTACTGCATATACTACATTGCTCAGTTTGTGTCTTCTTATCCAAGAAGCTCCTTGGATGAGAAGCGAAACATCTTCAAAGAAAAACAAGAAAGTCCAGTTGCCTCTTGAAAAAGTACATTTGAAACAACAGTGGATGACTGAGAATCTCCATAGACATCATGCTTTATTCTTGCTTGCAATAAAGATTCCAATCTATTTGAATCATACCTGTAAGTCTTTTACCCAGTTAAGCCAATTATTGACTTGAAAAGATGAGAAAGCCTAAGATTTAAACCCTGGAATATGATTTCTGTGTTCTGTGTTCCTCAGGGTGTAGCTCTCGATATATATAATTTTTGGCTCTTCACTGCCATGTAGCCTCCATTAGCTAATTGTGCTCGGGGTTAAAGAACTGGAGAATCAGAATTTCTGAGTTTGCCATGAAATCTTTTATAGTCAGTCAATGCGGAACCAGTGGTGATCATAAAATATCCCACGACACAAAAGCAAGTTTGCATGCTGGTCTATCAAGTATAGATGTTGTTTGTAAAAAGGTATGGTAGAATATTATATGTAAAAAGGTGTCCAAATCCCAGCCCACAGAGCTGGCTCAGAAGAGTACTGCTAACAGTATCAATAAGTTAATAAGACCAGTATTATTATTTTATCTATTGCCAGGTTGGCAATAATAATACTGGTCTTAGCATATATATTGCAATTTAGGCAGGATGCTTCCAAGCAGTAGAGATGGCAGCACATCAACAGCGATCCCAATTGTTTTCTTAATCCCAGCTTCAATGACACTGTCCACATTTAATTATCTACAAAGCTGAGTCTCTGAAAGCCTGTGACCATCTCTCTCTCTGCCCACCACCACTGGAATGGTCAGGCCTGCGCCCTTATTCCAATCTCTCTCATCTCTTAAACATTCAGCAACTCAATTCCCCCCAATGACCTCTTGTCCAACATGGAACCCTGACACTCCAACAAAGCCTGCCTTGAATTCAATGAATTTACCGGGTGTCCAATCCCAACATTGTTAATAAGTAAATACATCTGTCCTAAAGATTTACAGTAGGAGTGAAAACTTAATACAAGTACTCTTTATTTAATGTATGCTCATTCAGTGATTGTCTAAAGTTATGATGGTACTAAATATGTAAAGGATATGATTGGCCCCTGAAGACATGTGATTGTAATTCAGATGCTTAGCAATCAGAATGCAATTACACATCACAGCATCTCAATAGTCACAATTACTATTGGCAACCTTAAGTGCCAGGTTCCAACACCTAGACAGGAAAAACCAAAGATACAAGTACAGATTAGGGGAAACCTGGCTCAAAAACAGTAACTGTGAGAGGGACCTCGGAGTCCTAGTGAACAATCACTTGGACATGAGCCAGAAGTGTGTGCAGCAGCCAAGAAAGCTAATACAATCTTGGTTGTAGAAACAGAGGCATTGAATCAAAATCACATGAAGTATTAGTACCACTTTATAAATCTTTAGTAAGACCACACCTGGAATACTGCATCCAGTTTTGGCAACAGATGTTGAGACTTTGGAAAAAGTGCAAAGAAGAGCAACCAAGATGATTAAGACAAAAACCTATGAAGAACGGTTGCAGGAATTGGGTATGGCTAGTCTAGAGAAAAGAAGGACTAGGAGTGACATGATAGCAGTATTCCAGTATTGAGGGGCTGCCACAAAGAAGAGGGGGTCAACTTATTTTCCAAAGCACAGAAGGCAAGACAAGAAACAACGGATGGAAACTAATCAATGAGAGAAGCAACTTGGAATTAAGGAGAAACAGTGAGGACAATTAACCAGTGGAACAGCTTCCCGTCAGAAGTTGTAGGTGCTTCATCATTCAAGGTTTTTAAGAAAAGACTGGACAATCATCTATCTGAAATGGTATAGGGTCTCCTGTTTGAGCAGAGGGTTGGACTTGAAGACCTCCAAGATCCCTTCCAGCTCTATTCTGATTGATTGAACAAAGAGTCAATGGGGAAGCTGGAAAAAAGTTGCAAATAGCAATGATTTGACCAGGAGATGCAGTGATTGCATTGAATTTGCTTAACAAGGGCAAATGAGATTGCTAGAGGGCAAATGGGATTAATGGAATTTAGCATAGTTACGTGATATTGTGTTTATGCCAGTGTTGATTAGGAAACAGAATCTCTGTCCCAATTAATGTCAGTAAGAAAGCATTATCTGTATTCTAACGGAGGGATCTCAAACAAAATGAATATAGGTGTACCTTACATAAAATGCAGAGTTTAGGCCACATATTTAAAAAGGAAAAAGACAATAAATATTAAAATGCATTATTAAACAAAAATGAAATATATTATTAAAATGAAATTAAAATATTACTCGTCTTTATAGGAGCAGAAATTTGCTACTTATTGTAAAGCAGTAAAAGATTGTTTAGTGATGGGTTCTTGTAGCAACAAAAAATGAAGCAGATGCATTTTGATCTTCCCCATTTAACCTTTATATTGTTGCATACCTCAGCCACTATGTTGTTCTGTGTACACAAACACTGCATTGACATGCACTCTCTGGCTCTCCATGTGGTTACCCTGACCAATATCTAGAATCATCACCAGTGCCATCATAGCTGCACATGAGATTTAGTCTTACAAAAATGCTGCCCCAACCCACATGAAGAGTGGGAAAAAGAAATCCTGCAAAGCAGGACAATGGTAGAAAGCTGGGGCCTTCCAAGACAAAAAAAGAGCAGAGAAGCAATGCTTGAGGATGAGTTAATGTGGGCTATACAAAAGAATTCAGCACCCTGCATGCAGCTCTTGGGTCACATGTTTGAGACCCCTGCTATAGGAATCTTAAAACTACAATCTTAAACTGATGCATATATAGAGCATCATAATTAATTCAAAATGACAAATTATGAACTAGCTGATAAATTATCAACCGGAAATTTCAGAACACAAGTACACATTTATTAATATTTGGAATATTGTTAATGAATGTATTATTCTGGTTTCCACATAATGTTTAAAAATAATTCAATATCAAATTTCAAACACTTAATTTTAAAAAGTTCTAATGAGTACTTTGTTTTTCATTCCCAATGAAGAGTCAATAACTTTCTTTTCATCGGGCCATCTTGACAATGAAAAACTGACAAGAGGGAAAATACGAAAACTATCCTATTTCTAAAACTTATATTACAAATGAAATATATTTATCCTAGCAAATTTTCTATATAGCCAGTTGTACACCAACTATGTGTAACAATCAAAAACATGATAAACAGCTGGTTAGCCATTTTTTATAAAATTAAACAAGTTTTTTTTAAAAAGTACATAATTTGTAACTCCTTCATGTTCATTGTACATACTGCTAAAATATAGTTTCTGATGGTACAAATACCATGAGGTGTTTTATCCAAGGAAAATGTATACATATTACTAAACATTAATTCTTATTTGAAGGTTGGGGTTGAAATGCCTACTCTTTCATGGGATTCTATTAACTGTTACACAGTTAATATGTACAGTATATCTGAGATTAATTATTGGCATTTGTAGATTCTGGAGATTGAAGAAATTCATACGGGTCATGGACCATATCTTGCTGTTCTCCTATATTTAGGTGAGATGGGCTACCTGTGTAAAACATGGACAGAAAATTAATATTAATTATGAGATACTCTGAAAGTTTCACTTTTCAAATGTCTTATCACAATTTTTGAACGAATATGATCCAGATTATAATGCCAATTTTATTAATGATCAAAAAATGTTGCCAAATTTAAGCGTGCAGAGGCTACAGACTGGAATATTTTTTATTGTTTTTAAAGCTGTGTAAATCTTACTATTCATGTTACATTTTAGCTTTTCTATATTTCAGATTCCAAAATAGTGATTTTTGTTGGCCTTACTGTTGAGTTAAAGAAAGCTCCACGAGCTACAAAAAATTATCACAGATCGCAAGTCACATAAAGAACATCTTAAGTACTGCTATGAGAAAAACCACATTTTGTGAGAATATAATCATCCCAATTGGTTTAGAGTTGAACACTGACTGGAAAAGTCCTGTGGAGTTGACTGGAGAGGGTGTTTGCCCTATTTATCTAGAAGAGTTTAAGCATGTGAATCTTGAGAAAGTGGACAAGGTCCTTGGTAATGTTAGTGCTGTCACTTCCTGGTACTTCTTGGCCAAGGAATCCCAGGAGTTAACTACTGGCTGGATGCAAATGGTGAATTCATCCTTGAGTTCCACTAGTCTTAAAGAAAGCAATGGTATTTTATGTCTCCTGTTCACTGTTGCATCATGTCCTTTTGGGAGAAAGTGATGAAGGTATGGCAATGTCTATTTGGAACTATGAGACAGTCATCTCAATTAACTTGATAAAATAATATTAAATCTATATTTTAAATAAAAATACATAATTATTCTGCATTTTGGTCAAATTTATCAATATGTATTTATTTATATAGTAGTCAGTGTTTGTATTCTGCCTTTTGAAATATTTCTAATATTCATTTATGATAAAAAATATATGAGATAAGGAAAGTGGGAATGAGAAGAGAATATTAGTTTACTAGATGCTAGATGTTAAAAAGACAAGGAAACCAGCTTTACTTACACAACATGAATATACTTGATACCCTCATAAACTTACAAACAACTTTGAATGAAAATAAAAAGAGTTTGGTAATTATACTGTAAAACACATTTACCTAGGTGATGTTGCTCCCTTTCAGAAGCATTAGAGAGGGAACTAAGGTTGGATGAAGGCCTGGATCCTATTCTGTCAGTCTGTACCTCATGAAGGTCCTGTAATAATTTAGTTGTTTCATCCAAGTGTAAATGATTGTCATCATGATCAACTTCTTTCTTTACTTTACCTGGAAACCACATTAGATTATTGAGTACAAAATGAAATTGAGATGGTTTAAGAAGTTAAAATCAAAAAGATTTGTTACTCCATCAGTCTTATATAAAGGGAGATAAAACTAGTATATGCTGAATAAAATATAAGAATGAGGCTAATAGGGACTAAGTTGTATAGATACTTCCCTGGGTACTGATACAGCTTCTGATCCTGATTTTTTAAAAACAATTATTTTAAACAGAGCATTTATGATTTCTGACTCTGATTCCTTATTTATACACAATTTGAATGCAATTTTCCAGATAGTCACGATCCACTTAAGTATCTACTCATTTAACTAAACTGCTGGGGAGACTATAAGAAAATATTTATCAAATATCTAAATGAGATCAAGATATATCATGTTCCGCATACTATTAATAAAATTATCAAAAAAATATGAAATGAAATTGCTTTAATTGACTTGCATTCATAAAGGTATGCTGATTTCTAGTGATCACTTTATCATTGTCAACATATCAATCACTCCATGATGCCTTTAAGGTATCAGCTCCCAAGCTCCTCCTTACATGAACTAATACATCACCACCTGAATCTTTTAAGGACTACATAAAATTGGGAATCAGCAACTTGGTACCTGTGATCACCATAATATGATATATGTGATGACCTAACTCCATAGTATAATATATACGATGGTCTAGGTAGAACCCCAAATTAAACCATTATTTTTTACAAAGTTAAAATGTTTCAAACCTCTTAATTTTGCACAAAGATGCTTCTAGATGAAATCCTATCAAATATCATATTGTGTAGCTGCTAAAAATGCAAGATTCTCCTTAATATGTTTTTCTATCTTATGACTTGATTTACACATTCTTTTCTGAGAAAAGGAGCTGTTAGCTGAGCATTCTTCCCAGCAGTTTATATGGAATAAATTGAATAAGCATATATTAGCAGTGGGAGCAGTCATAAGCTGCTTGAATTAGCAATTTAAACAGAATAGATGAGTATTGGTTTACATAACTGACAACCGACCTGAAGCTATGAGCATCTGTAGATGCTGTTTTTTTCAGAATGCTCCATCCCTTTCATTGATTAATATACACACACACATACATGTTATTATGTTATAACCACAAAGTGCATATGCAGATATTACATTGTTTTTACAATTCTGTCTCCCTCCAGGTGCTGGCATCTAGAGTAGAACCCATGATTTTCATAACAAAGCATTAAAAGGCATATATATTATAAAGTTTATATCAAAATCCAGTAATTCCCAAGCATTTTAATGGACTAATGGAGCAGATAATATATATAGCACTGGATTTTTACCTTCAGTGTTAAAGTACTGCATGAGAACACCTACCTAATGAACTCAACATGGATATATCAAGTGACATATCTGAATAAGTTTTCATAGATAAAAAGTCCAAAACAGAACTATTATTATCTCCAATGGCTTCTCCAATCTGGAAAAAAAGAAAGAAAATTATATCTATGCAATGGATTAATTAGCTATAATAAGCATTACTGAAAGCTGTTATAAATTCAGTATTTAGTAAAATGTAAATAAAGTTTCAACAGCAGAAATGTTTCATTATTTCTACATAGCAGCCAAATGTGAACAAATATTTACTATGCAAATATGCAATTATGTTTTGTTTGCATATCTAGGGCTAAAAATTCAGTAAAATGCTATTTGCAACAACTTTCTTATTCAAGAACAAATTTTACATTTGCCGAATCATTTTGAAACATAAGTTTGTTCAACACAACTCCTAACCAAAAGCTGTATGGATCACCCTACTTTCATATATACAACCTATATTACATCAACGCAGTTACAATTCACACTTTCTGACATACATTTTTGCCTTTTTTTCCCTAACCGTAACATCTAGCATTGAATCATCAACTTGACAATATCAAACTACTTTAATTCAAATCTACATATTTCTCTTACATTTACCTTAGAAATCATGGATAACACTGATAGGCCATACATTGATTACCGCTGCCCATCCTTGCTTTGGTCAATTAAGGCATCCACAAAATTTTAATAGACACAGATATAATTATCATCTTTGCTGGGCCCTATCACATGTAACATCCCTTGTACATATAAATCATATGAAACTGATTAGTTTGAGCTTGTGGATAGTATACGTATGTGCAAAAAATTCAGTTTTACTCCAAGTCTATCTGAACTATTATGTGCCAGCTAATTTATATTGCTAAGTGAGAAATTTGTTAAGCGAGCTTTGTCCCACTTTACAATTTTTCTTGCCACATTTGCTAACTGAATCACTGCAGTTGTTAAATTATTAATACAACTGTTAAATGAAACTGGCTTCCCCATTGACTTTGCTTGTCAGAAGATTGCAAAAAGTGATCACATGACCCAGGGATATTGCAACCATAAATATGAACCATTTGTCAAGCATCCGAATGCAAATCATGTAACCATGGGGATGCTGCAATGGTTAGAAGTGTGAAAAATGATCTTAAGTCACTTTTTTCAGTCCCATTGTAACTTCAAACGGTCACTAAATGAACAGTTGTAAGTCAAGGACTACCTATATTCTTGACTGGATCAGCTGTTGACCTATGACCTGCATGTGTTTTGGGATCCAAATGAAGGAACTGACCCTGGGAGGAGATTCGGGGTGGAATTTCTTGTTTAAAAATGGTATTAC
>JANHFL010005555.1:19111-36058 GCA_032468155.1 Oxyrhabdium leporinum
CTGAAGAAGCTTCTTGGATGAGAAGCGAAACGTCTTCAAAGAAAAAACAAGAAAGTCCAGTTGCCTCCTGAAAAAAAAAGCACCTTTGGGACAAACCAGGACCTGGAGGACGGAGAATTGGCTTCAGAAGTTGTGGGTGCTCCATCACCGGAGGTTTTTAAGAGGAGACTGGACGGCCACTTGTCCGGAATGGTACAGGGACTCCTACTTTTGAGCAGGGGGTTGGACTAGGAGACCTCCAAGGTCCCCTTCCAACTCTGTTATTCTGTATTTGTGGCTCCTTTGTTAGTGGAATATTTTTTTAAAATCTCCTCTTCTGCATCTGTGAGACCAAGCATGCTAAGGTTACAAATAAATACAACCTTCTTGTAGCAATTTTTAACAATTTTATTTTAACAATTTTAGCAAAACGTTCGGTATTTAATGAAGCAGCCAAAAACGCCTCGGCCAGCTCAGCCTACGTCTGCATTGTTCACCCTCAGAATAATTGCATCTCCGTGGAGCAGGATACCCTTGTTTGCATTCGGTCTCTGTGGTTTTGAGGGTCGTGGAAACCCCCGAGATGCGCCAAGCTCTTCTGAAGAGGAAATCAAGGCCTCCTCTTTACCGAAAGCCTCGTTTGACTCACTTTTACCCCGTTTTCATGCTTTGAAGCCTGCCATGGGTAGCTCCAATGCGAGATGTCTCCTTCGTTTGTTAGAAGCAAGCAGGCCTGGCGGAGGTGGAGAGTCGGATCGAGGCTCCTGGGGATTCCTGCCTCGAGGTTTCAGTGGCCTGCTAGCCATGAAATCCAGTCTTGTCTCTGGGCTCTTGGGAGAAAAACAAAACAAGCTACCAGACAGTTCGAAGGAGACTTCCCAAGTGAGGACAACATGAGCTCCCTGGCATGTTTGCTCCGCTACCAAGTGGTGGTGGTGGGAAGGAAGAGAAGGACGGGGCTGCCTCTGCAGGGAGGGCACCAACCCTTCCTGCTGTAAAAGGATGGCTTCCGGAGGGCATGTGCCATTGGCGAAGGCATCTCCGCAAAAGCATGGGACCATTTCCTTTGTCTTGCTTTTGCTTCCTTATGCAATCTATACCACTGGGATTTCCCGGTGGCGTCACATTCAGCCCAAACCAGGTCTGAGCCACTTAGCTTTTGGGAGGTCATCCAAGGCTGGTTAAGCACTTCCAATACTTGTGACACCGACTGTTAAGTTGCTCTAGAGCGATCGCCTCCATCAATCGGAGGGAGTCAGTCGTGTCCTGGCCAGAGGCTGTTTTTAATCTGGAGTCCTCTGGGACCAAAAGTATCTTACACCACGAACCTCTCTCATTTACTGGAGAGAAAAACAACTCACTCGCTGTCTGCCTTGAGGACCAGCTGCCTGCTTTCATCTCTGTGGTTCTGAGCCATGGAGAGGTAGAAGCTCCATTCTGGGAGTCCCAAGGATTTTGCTCTGAAAAGCTCAGCTTTGACGTGACCACTCTGGGCGTAGTCCATCACCAAGAAGCGCCCGTCTCTGGAAAGAAGAGAAAGAGGGAGACTGTTCTGACCCAGCTGCCCAAACAGGACAAACCCTCTGTAGTTGAAGCAATGATTATTTTATTAGTAGCGCTAGCAGCCCCGGCAAAAAGTCTCTCTCTAACACCAGGCTAGCAAGTCTGTCCAGCAGGGAGATGAATAGTTGTCTGCCACACCTATTCATCTCCACCCCCTGCCTAGGGGTGGGGCCTCACTAGCAGCGGTGGCTCTTCCTTCCCAAGGACCGACCCATAGATTTCCACTGCTCTCCTCTCCTCTGCCTTCTGCGCATCCGCAGTCAGGCACTGAACCCAGCTGTTCCTCCTCTTCCTCATCAGCCACCTCCAGACCTGGGGGCTGTTGACTCTCCATCTGAGGGCTGATGGGCGGCCCAGGCTCCGCCTCCATCTCTCTTTCTGACAACTCCATTCCCTCTTCTCCCTCAGAGCTGTCAGGTTGCCTTGCTGCTGACCTTGACTCCCACGCCTCCTCTTCCTCTGATTCAACTGCTGGAGGGGCCTGCGGCCGACAGACCACAACAGGACATTTTAACTTTTGTGGCCATGCTAGATCTCCTCCAACTAGCGGATACATTTCCCTGGAATCTGGATTACTAACTAGGCTGGGCGAGGGTCTTTCGAAGTGGAGGGGCACTTACTCCTTGAGATGAGAGAGCAGCAGCAAGTCGTTGAACAGGTGCAGATGGATGGACTTCATGCTGACCTGGGGCCGGTAGCCGAGTCCAGCCTCTTGGATTAGGACCTGCCGAAACTCTCCTTCATGAACTAGCCAGCGACCCTGGCTGAATTGAGGAAGAGGCTGGAGAAAGGAAAGATGGAGGCTCAGCTTTCTTAAGGAAAATACGAGAGCAGCCCAGGAGGGCATCTCTTGGGGCACTCGGCTTCTAGCTGTTAGTAGGGCTTGTGGCAGAGAATCTGATCCAGGCTACCTTAGACAGCTGAGGCCTGATGGGAGGAAGAGGCTGTGAGAATTAAACAGGGGGCTTTGGCTTATGGTTCAGCTTTCCCTGCAAATAAATGCACCCCCCCTTCAAAAAACACAGCAAAATGGAGCGTCGGTTAGTGTGTTCTTCCAAAGAGAGCAGGGGCATGGAATTTCCACCCCTATCTTCTCTGAAGTAAAATTCAGAATCATTTTAAGTTGCAAATAGTTTGCCAGCTATTTGGCATTGAAGGAGGAATGGACACAACACACTTTGTTCTCTTTAAATTGCCAAGACTGGCAACCTTACTGGCCAATTGGCAGAGAAACTGGCACCGTGATGTAGGCAAGCAAAAAGATGAAAAGAGGATATAACAAAGATGCAACTTTTCTGGTTTCAGCCAGGATGAGACGTTTCCTCATCCAGCATCCTGCTAGTCAGACACTTGGAAGAATCATATTGGTAGTGTTGTGACCCGGCAGCGGCCAGTGGAGCTAGCAGCAGATTCAGACAGTGAGGAGGTTGGGGAGGAACATGGGCCAGTCCTGGAGTCTGGGGAAAGCTCTGATGAGTGCTCTGCATCGGAGGCAGAGATGGGGCCAGGGCCGTCCACCAGTTATCAGCTGCCTTCGGAGTTGGAGATCAGTGGGGCAGAAGAACAGCTGTTCCCGATGTGCGCATGCACAGAGCTGACAGGAGAAGGGAATAGTTAAGGAACAAGGGTTGACTTGGGAGTAAAGGCACAGGTGGACGGTGAATGGCCCCTCCCATAGGGAATAAAGAGGAGCGAAAGGGGAGAGGTGTTTTGCAGGAGACAATTAGTTCATTTAATTAATGTGAATATTTTTTCATGACTATCAGAGACTCCTGGCCAAGTATTTTCTTGTTCAGCGTTGCGCTTGGAAGCTATCGGCCTGGCAGCTCTCCAAACCTGATAAGGTCTGTGGTTGTAATTCACCCTTGAAAGACTGTTTGCCGAGACTTTGCTGGATGTGAATGATAAGAATTCACATTAGCCTAATAAAAAGGGGTTTTGTTGGGACAAGGAGTCTGCTTCATGATTTTGTGAAGCCTAGGTCAGAACAGGTAGAACATAAAAGAGAATTTTGCCTTCTGAGTGACAGCCTGTGAATATGCAGAACTGCACCTTCTGCTGCCTATTAAATTGTCCCACCCCCCAACAGTATTTTTATCCAAGCAGTTTCATGGTTAATATTCTTTCAGGAACAGAGGCAATTTCTTCAAAACCTTAAGGAAAACAGGATGTTGTAGCCCTTAAGCCAGATCACGGTATTTATATCCATAATTATAATTATTATTGTAATACATAACTTTTCAGATGTGTGAAAGATCAACTCACTTTGACCTTGGAGAAGTCCATCTGTTTTTCCAGCATCACCAATTCCTCTTTCTGTTTCATGACTTGGACGTTCTTGTTGCATTGGGACACAATCTGAAAAAGGCAGCGAGAAGTTTGTCTCACACGGAGAGAGCCACACTGGGCCAAAACGGAGGAGCCTGACAGTTAGGGAGGACAAATGGAAGGAAGGAGCCAGGAAATGCAAATGCGGAAGGGTCTCCCCGGAAGCACTTACCTCTCCCACGGCCTCATGAGCCAAGCCCACTGACTTTGCCAACTCAGAATCGGGTCCGGCCCATTTCAGGATGTTCTGACATGGAGGGAGAAAAAGGCACAGGAATGTCAAATGAGTCACCTCGTTCTCTTTCCCCACTTCTCCTAGGCAAGGAAGGAACCCTGGAGCTGAGCATCCTTTTCTGGGTGGGGGGGAGGGAGCCAGGGGAGGCACCACCTGGGCGTCCCCTACTTTGGGGGCTCAACCATCAGGCCCTGTGCAAAGGTACAGAGTGCTCTGTTCCCATCACCAAACAAGGTGATATTTAGATATTTAAATATCTAGGATATTTAGAGGCAGATTACAATATTTGGTTTGTTGGAAGGGGTATCCTTTGTCAGACACAACATGGGTTAAAAGTTGGGATGTGAAAGCTGATAGATTGGTTAAGGACTTTCATGAGAAGTTTCCACCACGCAGGACTGAGGAAAGAGGCCTTTGCAGCCTTTCCCAGATAGCACCGGACTTCTCTAGCCCCCAAACCAGCCATGGGATTTCCTTTTGGGATTGACCTGGATAGACTCATCTTGTTCTTGAAACTAGGCAAATTCAAGCCTGGTTGCTACTTGAGTGGAAAACTAGCAGGCTATGGGCCAGAACCGAAAGCTGCAAAAACACCCTGAAAAAAGAGAATAGGAATCTTTTCTGAATGGTCCTGTCATCATGTGTCAACTCAAAGGTTTCTTCACCTTAAAACAAAAAGGAATATGGGGGTTGGTTCTCGAGAGGAAGGGAAATATATCACTCTGGAACTATGGTGTTTCCCCGAAAACAAGAAGAAATGAGCCAGCAAAGCAGGTGTCAGGGTGTGTGAGGCCTGGCTGCAACTGTTTGAAGGTAAGTAGTAGGGCAGCTCCACCACCAATCCCCACCCTGGCTTAGTTTTTACTCATGCACCCTAGAGTGAGCGAGGTCTTAATTAGGTCTTATTTTGGGGGGTAGGGTTTACATTGGGTGCATGTGTAAAAAATCAAGCTAGGACTTACTTTCGGGGGTAGGTCGTGTTTTTGGGGAAACAGTAGTAAGTGGAATAAGCATTCCTCCCCCCCCCCCCACCTGCAGTAGGATTTTGAGCCGAGTGATCCTCTGAAAGGGCAACACCAGGAAGGCTTTCAAGGGCTGTCTCTGTCAGATGGGCTGCTCCTCCAGCGTGCGCAGGACTTGCAGGAAGCGGCTGTTCCCCTTCCTGGCTTGGTGGAGAGAACAAAGACAAGTTTCAGGAGGCCCTCCAGGCACTAATGCATGTCCCAATTGATCAGAGCTGAGGAAAGCTAGGCCTATGGTGGACGTAGAGTGGGAGGTGAGATGGGCTCTCTTGAACCCATCCCGGCCAACATCCTGTGTGAATCTATGGAACGAGTCAAGGGGATGATTTGCCTAGAGTAGAGGGCCACCGATGGACCAGTCCCTTGCTGCAACCGGCGAACCCCGACTTCCGTCAGCGGGGCTGCTACTCTGCACCCCCTCTGCTCCTCACATCAGCCGTTGCATGAGCTGCTCCTGATACATCTGGTTGGTGACATAGGGGACGTAAACCCGGTGGAAAGCAGGGCAGTTTTTCAGGACCACTTCCCCGAGACCCGGCAAGAAGACGTCCTGATCCAGGTGATCCTCCAGCTGCAGCAGAAACCTGCAGGGAGCAGAGAGGCGGAGGAAGAGGAGCCTGTTGGATGTCCTGCAGGTGGGAGGCTTCCAAAGGCCTTGGCGGATTAATGAAGAGGAGCAGAAGAGGGAGGGGAACAGAGGGCCACCCTACCTCTCACTGGTGTCCTTGACTTGCAAGAGATTGGAAAAGAGCTGCTGCACTTGGGGCCCCGTGACAGCCCCACGCAAGGCAGGAGACAGCTGGAAGTGGAAGACAGCCACCTGGAGGCTGCGCAGGTAGGAGGCCTCGGAAGTGACCACCTCGAACATCGCCTGCCACGGAGACAAAGGCAGACGGGTTGCTGGGAGCGGAAATGAATCTTACCGAAACAAGGGATCATTCCTACAGTGCCTGTCAAATCAAGGTTGCAGGGAGGGGTTGGATTCCCTAGAGGAAAGCACAACTTCTCCCAAACTGCTGCGCTCGTTTGCAGTAAATTCTGTGTAGACAGCCCAGGTCAACGTTATTTGCGGTATTATAAGGGTTCTTTGCCTACGTGCAATGAGGAAAATTTGTTTTTTGGGTTTTCTCTAGTAAGCTTAACGGGAACCTTCTGGGTCACCGTACGTAGCCAAAATTATTTCCATGTGCTACTTAAACTTCCGGCAATGCAGTGCTGAAAAGCCTTTAAACCATAACTAGCTAAACTTTCGGACAGGCAAAATCATGCATATCTCTCTCACTCATGGTTTAAAAACAGCCCCTGTCCTCAGAATGGCCAGTGCCAGGATTCTGCAAAGTGCAGCAATTATCTCCCTCATAGAGTTGCTCTAAAGTATAGCAAACTGTGGACACAAGGCGTTATTAATTTAAGAATTCCCCTTCCTTGTTTTCTTCTCTCAGTCGGGGCTTGAACCTGATCTGTGGTCCCAATTGTCCAGATTTTGCCTCCTGCCTACAACCCTCCCAGAAGCCTCTGCTACTGCCCGTGCCCTCTCTTCCCCGCCATATGCGTTTCTCGGGTACCTCCTGTAGGTGGCGCTGCTGCAATGGGAGGCCCTCCAGCAGCCCTCTGCTTTTCACCTCCGGGATCTCTTGCCAGAAGGAGAAGCTGTAATCGCGCTGGGGGGAGAGAGAGGCAGCCCCTAGCAGAGCGGAGGAGAGCAGGGCGGCGGTGGAGAAGCCGGCACCCACCGCGAGGGCCCGGTGCTGTTGCTCTGGCGCCTTCAACCGGTTCATCCCAGGGTTTTGGTAGAGGGGCTCTGAGTGGAAAAGTGGGACAGAGGGGAGATGCTCAGTCCAGCACCCCAAAACCAGTGGGACCAATGCCAGCCATCCTTCTCAGTAACTCCATTCGCTGCTGCGTTGCCTCTACGCAGGGAACCTGGTCCCCTTTATAGGAGCGGAGGAAAAGGCTCCCCGGGCATCACTGGAGACTGGGATCCTTCCTTCCACCCCAGAGACAATCCCCGGGGCGAAGGCTCATTTCCATACTGTATTTTGATTCTCTCTGCTGATGGTCCGCTTCCTTCGTCCCTTTTCCAGAGCTTCTCCAGAGTGTTCTAGAAGCAAGAGAGAGAGAGAGAGAGAGAGAGAGAGAGAGAGAGAGAGAGAGAGAGAGAGAGAGAGAGAGAGAGATTGGGGAGACATTGGCTGTCCTCGTTGCCTCTTCTGTCCTATCTTTTGGTAGATTTGCAAAATGCCCTCCAATTCTCTTTGCGTAAAAAGATGCAAAACCTCCTTTTAGTGCTGTTGTTGTTTTACAACAATCTCAAGAGAGGTACAGATGAATTGCGTAGGGAGAGCGCTACTGTTGGAAAGCTTTTTTTGTACGGAAAGCTTGGTTTGGAGTCTTTCCTGGTGACAAGAACACTGCTAAAAACAGTAATGCAGCAAGTCAGTTAAGGCGACAAGTCGGCGTTCTCCCAGAGCAACAAGGGGAAACCAACGAACATCGGACAGCAGTGCTTGGGGATGGGTACTCCCTACCCTAAGCAAAGCACCTTCTGTGCGGCTTGGTTCTTCCCCCCTAACCCCCCCAGCCCTGCCCAGGTGAGCATTGGAGGATACCTGGTGCCCGGGTGTAGCCATGGCCATGCCTTGGCCTCGGGCAGGCTCTCCCGGGGAGCCGGTTTCTGGGACGCCATTGCCTCGTGGGTTCTTGGGCCTCCGATAGGCCTGGCAGCCGGCACAGGAGGGCAGCTGGATGGTGGCACAGGAGGGCAGCTGCCTTTGTGGCTCCTCCGTGCTGCACAGCTAAAGGCTGTCAGGCCGGAAGGAGACACTGAGAAAAGGGAGCAAAACATACACACATACGCAGATGGCTCCTCATCTCCTGTCGGGGGAAAAGGAAGTTGGCTTGTGCCTTTGAAGGGTTTGGTTGTCAAAACACGAAACTCTCCCGGGGGGGTTTTCTTCTGCCACCGGCTGCGAAAGTCACCCTCGTTGGCTTTTTATTTTGGTAGATGGAGGAAAGAAGGGCTTAGAAGCTCCCCCTCTCAGTCGGTCAGGGATGGGCAACACAGAACAGTGGTCTTGTATCTGTGGAAGGCTGGCCTGCCAAATCAATGGAAGAGAGCAGGAAAGGAGACCCTTAAATCGAGGCAGCCGCAACCCACCAATCCCCTCTTTTCTATCGTCTTTTTCCTCTCTGCTTCGGCACCTTTCGTGAAACTGCCCCCACTGGATCCTCAGCCCTGTAATTACCCGTCCCTCCCTGAAGGCCTTGTGGGAGGGAGATTGGAGGAGTTTTCCCCCCCAGGGGTGGGGAAGAGCAGAAAGAGGGAGGCTGCCATTTGACATCTCAGCGACTCTGCTATACCGATCAAATGCCCCTCTGCTTCCTCCCCCGGCCCCCCGCTGCAAGTTATGCCCCTGTGCCCACACTGTGCGGCCTTTTTTGGGGGGGGGAAAGACACAAGGGGTTACCCAACTAGAGAATGGGAAGGAATTTGTCTCCAATGGATGCTGGTGAGTCTCCTCTGGAGAAGCACGGTTGGGGATAGGGACATCGAAAAGGTGGGGAGCCCTCGGGGAAGGAGGGCAGTGTCCCCTGGATCAGAGGGCCAGGTGTCATCTTCCAAGCAAGCCTCCTGGTCATCCTGCACCCGCTTGCAGGAGCCGTTCGGAGAGCTGCCTGTCTAAAGGCTTCACAACTGAGCTTTCTCTGCAATGAAATGGCTTTATTGGCCGGAAGGATTCTTGGCAGTTCCAGTCTGGCTGCCTTCCCCAATTTATAAGTCTAGTTCTTGTTGACAAAATCAGTCAAAAGCTCCCGACGAAGGCAGATCATTGCTTCCTGGCAGCTCTGCACTCCGTGGGACTGAAGGAGACCTCTCCTAAACTGGTTCTTGTGTCAGGAGGAACTGCCTTTTTCCTTCGAACACACTCCGGACTGGCATGGAAATAACCTGTAACTTTGGAGTGGCACGGGAGTGTTCATTCATGTTGGGCATCCCATTAGCTTAAGTGATTTTTTTTTTCCCTATCGGGGCAACCTGGTCTACCCAAATATGGGACGGAGCATACTGCTTCCGTTTTCGCCTTTCAGCCCCAATCCAGGAGCCTTTGCGGGCAGTCGCTTTCATGACAAACTATTTCGTCTTGCATTTATATTTTACTGACAAAGAAATAAATGGAGACAGGTATAGATCTATTTCAAGCTATCAGCTGGCCATACCCAGGTTTGAATCCCAGAAGGATATGGCTAGCTGATGTGAGAGCTAAATAGCTTGAAATAGTTCTATGCTAGTCTTCCCTTATTTCTTTGTCAGCAAAATATAAATTTAGCATCCCATTAGCTTGTTTGACTAGCTGCCATTTCTCACTGGGAGCCAGAGAAGGCCTCCCATCCTTCCTTTCGCTTTCGCTCTTGAGATCCAGTCAATGAAGCTGTTAATTTTCCCAACGCTTTGTTTTTCCTACACATTCAACCAGGGACAGAACTGGAACAAAAAACTGACAGCTGCAGCCTTGACTGTCTCATGAATCATGTGGTTTTGTTCTGTTTAAACAAAACAGAAGCCCCATAGTTCATTTAGCTCTTTGTGACCAGGGACAGAATCCTGGGAATTTTGGTTCACTTCCATCAGGGAGAAAGGTCCAGTGTTGCTTGCTGACTTAAATAAATAGGGACGACAATAGCAATAGCACTTGGACTCACATACTGCTTTACAGGGCTTTTTCAGCCCTCTCTTAAGCGGTTTATAGAGTCAACATCTTGCCCCCCAACAATTTGGGGTCCTCATTTTACCCACCTCGGGAGGATGGAAGGCTGAGTCAATCTTGAGATGGTGAGATTGGAATGGCCAAATTGCAGGCAGCCGGCAGTCGGCAGAAATAGCCTGCAGTACTGCAATCTAACCACTGCGCCACCGTGGCTCATATTGTGGCACTTCTAGGATTAGAAAATATAGAATGTTTTCGGCGTGGAACATCTTTGATGTGTCCCCCCTCCGTCCCACTCTGGGGGGGCAAGAGCTCTGCAGTCCCATATTCTCTGCGCTCCCCTTTCCCTCCCCGTCTTCTGTCTGCCACAGTTGGAGCCCCCCCCCCCCAACTTACTGCTTTGGGGTTGGGTCTTGAGGGGAAGGGGAATCATAGCTGGAGACTCTGATGAATCTGTGTGGGTGTTTCAATTAAACAAGTGACCAAATAGCAAGGATCAAGTTTCTCGGCACATGCCCAGGGGCACTGTTGTTTGCATTTGACCCAAAGGGCATTTTCTGTGTCCTTAGAAGTGACTCAGTTAAGTTGTTTTTTTTTTCACTAAAAGAAAGTGAGCCAGAGATGGTGTTTTTTTTCCTTTTCCTTTAGCCTGAATCTTATCCTTCGCTTGGCCTTCTGTCCTACTCTCTCCCCCCGATAGAAATTAGCAACTCAGGAATATCAGAGATGCTGGCACTTTCGTTATAGAATTGCACCAGCAAAGCACCTCGCCCACTCATGGAGACAAGAAATCCAGATCATTCCAGACTTTATTAAATCCCCTGATGATACAAGCTGTACAGTAGCAACTCAGAATAGTCATGACAGTCAGAAAGATTAAAAGTGAAGTGTGACCATGCTAAAATAATGTTGGGTTTCACTCTCCAAGCCATCAGCAACAGCTGTGGGACAAGGGGAGGTAGGGGAGCACCGCATCGCCCATAGTCCATGCTCTCATCCCCCCACGTTCATCGCCTTCCCCAAGGATTTCTGGTGTTTGGCTGAAGTTTTGTTTTGGGGGACTCAAACGTTTGACTGTTTCCCTGCCCACCCTCCAGGTGAGCCTAGGTATTGATGGAAATGGGGTGAGATGCTGTGTTGAAACCTGCATGGTGGAGAAGAAGCTGCTGGCAACGAGCCAAGGCTGCGGGGAATCAGAGAGGAGGCTGAGTGGGTTCGCCCCAGAAGTGGTCTCTGAGGCCCCTTGCCTGGGAAGCTGACACGGGGGGGGGGGGAGAGAGAGAGAGCGAAACAGAGAGAGATGGGGAGAGAAATGGAGAAAGAGAGATGGAGAAAGAGAGGAAGTGGAGAAGGAGAGAGAGAGGGAGTGGAAGAGGGAGGGAGGGTGAAAGAGAAATGGAGAGAGAGGGACACAGAAAGAAATGGAGAGAGGGAGTGAGTGGAGAGAGAGATGGAGACAGAGAGAGAATCTCAGGGTAACACAGAAGCAAAGTCCAATCTTCTGGGTCCTCCAAAGACTGACGCAGGAAAGGGCCTCCCTGCCGTCCCCATTGGCATTGTTCATGCTGTCGAGTGGAGACGCTTCCTGATCAAAAATCGACGGGGATGCTCCGGTGCCCATGCTTGGACCTCACCCGTGTTGCTAATTCACACAGCTGGATAAAAGGCTGCTTGCTGCACAAAAAGAAGTAGAAATAAAACAGAACAGCATATTTAGGGCAAGAGAGCGAAAGCTTGCTCCAGTTTATCAAGATCTCAACGCCGCTGTGGCGAAATGCTGCAAGAGAGGCTTGCAGCGAGGAGCTGAAAGGGCAGCTCTAACGAAAGCAGTCGTTTGAGTTGAGTATTTAAGGGGAGAAGCGGTTTATTTAACCCAATAGGTAGCGAAAGGGATCGGGGTCGGGTCAGATCAGCTGCCGAAGGAAATTCTCTCTCTGAACTTGTATTTCTTTTCTGTTATCTAGACAATCTCAGGACTGCATCCTCAGCCAAACGAGCCTCGGAGGAGAGAAATCCAGTTTTTTTTTCCCTGCCAGATGGTGGTTCCATATTCAATACCTCCCATGGAAAGAAACCCCCACCTGCCCACGCCTGCATTTTGGATTTTGGATCCGAGTCGTCCTTGAGGCCGAGACGACCTCACCGCGGGGCCACCCTCTGACAATCTTGCCATACAGAAGCACAAGCATCACATTACAGACTGCACCACGACACAGAGAGTGATCACAACGCACTACAGTAGCTACTGGTGAAGAGAGAGGCCCAGATTCTGAGAGATTTCGGGGTGGGTGGGTGCGTGTGTGTGCTAAAAGTCTGCCTGAGTTCCTCGGCTGGAAATCCGAACTTGCCAGAGCGCGACGCACAGCCCCTCATATCAACTTCACCACACAAGGTGACTGGACTGTGGGAGCCCCGTGTGGCACCGCTTCTGGGGAAGGGTCCATCCCTCTCCCTCTTCTGAACCCTTCTCTTGGCACTGGAGCAATACACACAAACACACACGGATACACACGTGCTTTGTGCTTTGTGCCGCACTCGTGGACTGACCTGGAGTGGGAGAAGAGTCCTCACTCACCGTCGTCAACAGGGCCTCCTGGTTGTCCGCCAGTGCCTGCTTGGCTAGATAACGCTCCCTCTTGATTTTGACTTCCAGGGACTCGGGGATGTCTGGCACCAGCCAATCAATCAGGCGCAAGCAGAAGAAGACGACGTGCTGGAAAGAGAAGGAGGGAGGAGGGCCCAGGGGAGCCCCCCATCCCAGAGTTTTAGCAATAGCCCTTAGACTTATAGCCCTCTTGCCCCCCAACAGTCTGGGTCCTCATTTTACCCACCTCGGAAGGACGGAAGGCTGAGTCAACCTTGAGCCTGGTGAGATTCGAACTACCAAATTGCAGGCTGCCGGCAGTCAGCAGAAGTCGCCTGCAGTACTGCACTCTGACCACTGCGCCACTGTGGCTCTTTATCAGCCCTTATGACCACCTTGCCAGGTAAGCCAATACCACTCACTCTCTTTGGGAAATGAAATTTTGACGAAAAGAAGTGGGCGAGGGCGAGGCCTGGCTGTGGGGGCCCTGAGGTAAGCCAGTGTGCGTGTGGAGCAGCTCCACTCTCCCCTCACATCGTGTCAGTGGCACCGTGAGCAACCAGAATGAGGCGCTTAGGTAGGGCTTATATTGGGTGCACATGCAGAAAACACGCTAGTGCTTATTTTCAGGATGGGTCTGATTTTTCGGGAAGACGGTAGCGATTCTCTACTCCAACTCTTGTTTATAAAAATGTCACCTCAAAGGCGATGATGAAGCCCAGGCGAATGGCCAGAAGTTTCCAATAGAAGAGGGTGTACTTTCCGTGAGCATCGCGGAAGGCCTTGTACCTGTGTGAATGGGCCACAGCAGATCAGCATCACGGGGCGCGGGGGGAGCCCCAGGCGTGATTACTGGCGGTGGAGACCCTCTGCTTACCTGCACATGGTATGGTTGCTATGCACGTAAGCGGGTGGGGAGTAAGCCAGGGTGAAATTCACGTAGCCGTGGAGGTGGCTGTCATACTCGTATTGGTAGAGGAGCCGTGGCAGGAAGTCCGAGGTGAAGGCGATGAGAAAGGCCTGGGGGCAAAGGGGCAAGAGTGGCCATCATCGGGGGGGGGGAGGCTTTCTGCTCTTTAACTCGTAGCCTCAGAGCAGGTGCAGACCTCCACATTCCCCCAGGAAAGGGATCTTGGAAGCCACCAGTCAGCGGGGAATGGCTTGAGGATCTCCGCCGCTTCTTCCAGACTCACGTTGACAATGACGGAGATTTGTGCCAAGACCTCGAGTAGGAAGAACCAAACACTGATATCCTGGGCACGTTCGGCCACCGGTCGGCGGTACTCGCAGACAAATTTCTGGGCGTCCAGACGGATTTCGACCCAGTTATTGAGCAGGGCGAAGAGAGGGGCCAGTGGGAAAGCAGCCACAAAAATGGTGATGAAGCCAAACTGGAGCACTACGAAAGAAGAGGCCACGTTCAACAGTGTCACTGTTTTACAGAATTCCTAAACAATCCTCGGAATGACCGGAGGAGCAAGGCTTGTGTCTCTCTTAAGACTGACAAGACATTCCTTTGCGTGGCTCTTCCTGTCTTACCTCTGCGTGTCATTCTAGTGGGGAAAAAAAATATCAATAGGCTGTTTGGATGACCAAACTTTCAGGGTAAAGGAGAACTGGAAGAATTCAGTTATCCTAAACATCTTAAAGTTCTAACAAATGTGGGAACATCCGATATAATTTGGGCTCGCTTTGCTGAAAAGGCATCTTTTGGAAGTTGGGAGGTCTGGACAAAGTCTGCTGCCCACCACTTAATCGGTGTAGTTCTCGATCTTTGGAGAGCCACTTGTAGAAAGGATCTCCTGGTCTCACTGGACCAAGGGAGGCGCTGAATCTAGACCCCAAACTCCTTTTGCTCCTCTGTGTTCTAAAGGAGCCGTTCTCCCTTCCTGCTCACCCATTTCCAGGTACTCCTCGAAGAGGCCTTCGCATTCAATCAGTTCGTAGTCTTCCTCCCACCGTTTGGGCTCCTGGCAGATCTGTCCTCCTCGTACCTTGGCCAGTTTCCTTTTCTGGTGCCAAGCCTTCAGCTTGCTGCAGGAAAAAGAAATGGCTGCCCCACTCTGGTTGCCTCTCAATTACTGGCCCTCTTTTTCCTCTGCCGTTTCCAAAGAAGACAACTCACGGAACGAAGAATTCCTGGACATTGCTGACAATCTGTTTCCCAACCATAATGATGAACAGCTGCTGGGCCAATTCAATGAGACACCCACCGGGACCGCACTGCAGGGTGAGAGTGGGGAGGGGGGGGACCGACATGGATGCACCTGCGGCATTTGTACGTCATCTCTCTACAAGGCCGCCTAGAAAACTCCAGCTGCTTGGTTTGCAAGGTGTCGCTTTGGGCCATGATTAAAAAAATAAGACTCGAATCTTAAAAAGATTTATTTTAGACACTGGCTGCTTACTGTCCTGTTGTAGTTGTAAATGCTCCAACACTGGAAGTTTTTAAGAAGAGATTGGGTAACCATTTGTCTGAAATGGTATAGGGATTCCTGCCTGAGCAGGGGGTTGGACTAGAAGACCTCCAAGGCCCCTTCCAACTCTGTTTATTCTACTCTATTTCTATTTCTATTTCTATTTCTATTCTATTTTCTGTTCTGTTCTATTCTATTTTCTATTCTATTCTATTCTATTCTATTCTATTCTATTCTATTCTATTCTTCTATTCTATTCTATTCTGCTGTTATTCTGCATGGCCTTGGTTAAATGGGCATAGCAAAGTTCTCTCTGCAGTATTGCATTAACCAACCGAAGAACCCATTTGCTCAGCAGTGACGGTGCAGCCCCCCCAAAAAGAGGCATATATGCATGACGTGGAATGCAGCCTCTGCCCAATCCTTTTGAAAAGAGGCCGTCAGTGCCCAGAAATGCCAGCGTGCACAAGGACTCGCTGCTGCATTATACTTACATCTTCGTTCCTCATGCCCAGGAGCTGTCCGTATTGACCAGGGTAGCCCACAAACCTGCTGGGAAAAAGTGGAAGGTGTTGAAAAGAACGGAAAGTCATCGGAGGATGGGCAGGTCCAGCCCTGAGGATAAGAAGCCCAATTCTTGCTGTGTCTTTGCGTCATGAACCCAACTCTGGGCCAGCACAGCAACTTTTGACAGGGAGACATTCAGATTTGGCTAATGAGGCTGGAGGAAGACTTGAGAGGGCAGGCTGAAAAGACAGCACAGGTCTTTTTTCAAGAGGAAGCGCCAGCTCAACTCGGAGGCTCCTCAAATCTGGTTTGGCATCTCCCTAGATTTGTGAGAAGGGGCAGATTGTGCAAGGACCCCTCCGAGGAGCCTCCTTCCATTCCTGCCTCCGAGCGGAAACCTTTTCACCGCGTCCCCTACCTGCCTTTGAAGAAAGCCACATAGAAAGGAGACGAATAGAAGTTCACAAACTGGAAAATGAAAACTTTGAAGGTGAAGGCATCCTCGTGCTGTGTTTGAGTCCGGTGCATTTCTGCAAGGGGAAGCAAGAGAGGTGGATGAAGACGGTTGGGTCAGTCGATGCCAATGGCATCGGCTGGAGTTCCTTTTCCAGGAAGAAGAAAGCCCGATAGGTTCCTTTTCCAGGAAGAAGAAAGCCCAATATTCAGTGGTAAAAGTTCCAATTCTCTGAAATGTTTGTTTCCCCCCACACACACACAATTTCCCAAATGACGTGAAAGAAGGTTTTTTAAGTTTCATAAAAGCGAAACATCCTGGGCTAATTGACTACCTGTGTCAAGAACTTCCACTCACCCCATCTGGTAAGTTTCTCGGCCAAGGAGGTGTAAACCTGGCTCATGAGAAGGATAAGTACCAAGTTCACCATGGAGCTGCTGATATTCGCAATGTTACCTGCCTGCAGGAACAGGGAAAGAGGCCTCATTTCACCCCCAATTTCTCTGCCTTCAACACCTCTCCTCCCAGAGGGGAGCTCGTTTTGCTCTGAACTTTCCTGAACTTTCAGGATACCCCAGTGAGAAATTCTAGAGAGCAATAAAGATGCATTCGCCAAATAGCTGACTTTAAAGCACCTGGGGGCTTTCAAGATAATATTTACACAGAAAATAATTTCAGATGACTATAACTTATGGCCAACAGCCAGAAAGGCGGAAGGCAGCTTAAAAGCCCTTTATATTACTGCTATTGTTGTCTTATGGCCCTTGTATTAGAATCTTAGCAAACTGGACTGTGGATAATTTAAAATCGACACAAACAGAAAGAGGAACTGCCCATAATTCTGTTCTTTGGTGAAATCCTAAATTTGGAGAAAGGATCTCTGGGGAGGCACAAAGGAGTCCAAGCAGAGCCGAGAGTGCAGCCCTCACCTGCGTCATCAGAACTCTGTTCCCGGTGTGGTACATTGCGGTGCTAACAATCCCACGGTACATGATCACCGACACCAAAAAGATCATCACCACACAGAGCTATGGAGGAAGTAGAGGAACCAAGATATGAGAGGAGCTTAGAGATTTGTAACAGGGATCTCTCTCTCTCTCTCTCTGTCTCTCTCCCTCTCTCCCTCCCTCCCTCTCTCCCTCCCTCCCTCTC
>JANHFL010005555.1:40559-55429 GCA_032468155.1 Oxyrhabdium leporinum
AGGCACCGCAGGCCGGTCCTTCGCTGTTTCCAGGGCAGCCCCGCGGGCCAGATCTAAGCACCCCGTGGGCCGGATCCGGGGCCCCCCGGCCTTGAGTTTGACACCCCTGGTCTACAGGCACCAGGACGCTCTCTCTTTCGCTCCCACTGCCAAGCTGGAGCCAGAACCCTTCACCCAGACCGATTCTCCGTCCGAGCACCGGGGCCCTCGCACCCCTACCCTCGCTCACCTGTCGAGCTTGGACTTGCGGAAGGCACAGGTGTAGTAGTCCACGGGCTTGTTAGGCACCCTCTGATCCATGACGTTGGGGATGCGCAACTTCCGAAGCAGGTGGTCGGAACTGTTTCTGTCTGGGTTGGGGTGAGCCTGGGAAGGAAAGTACCCCTCAGGGGAGCCCGTGTGGCAGGGCAAAGGAGAAAGTGGAGCTCCTGTCCCGCACTCCGAAACACACACGCTCCCAAAATTAGCCAAGGGCTTACTTGGAGTGGCGCTCGCATGCACAGCTCCTCGGCGTAATACACCAGCACCTCCCAGGGGGCGCTCAGCTTCAGATAGTGGATGCTCTTGTGTTCGCTCTGTACCTCCTCCTGTAAAAGCAACCCATTGGGTTGGGGGGTGGATCGAGAAGAGAAGGAGGGGGGGGATGACACCCCAAGCAGGAACCCCAATGAAAACCCAACACTTTTCTGAATGATGATGGGAGAGTTCTGCCCTCTGCCAAATACTTTTGTCAGTTCCATTTCAGTGCAAAGAAATGTCAGATGGGGATGTTATTTCCGCCGATGCCAACTACGCCTAGGCAGTCTCTGATGCTAACAAGCCACGCTCTGTATTACTGCCACCCACGAGGGAGGGAGGGGGTTTTTTCCAAGCCCAGGGGTGCTGCCCTCCCCCCGACTGCACCTTCTCTATCAAGAGGCCAGTGTTCCTCAGATTTTTGAGGAATTTCCTCTTCCATCTCTCGTGCCGCCCGTAGCGTTGGTCCCAGCCAGCTCTTGTGCCCGCTGCTGCCTCGCCCTGACGGTGCAGCTGTTTGCCACGCTTTTTCTTTGAGGGGCGGGTTTTCTCCTCCCAAACCAGCACGAAGTCTGCAAGCCAATCAAACGGGCGTTTTGAACCTTTGTCCAAAGGCTTTGGTAACAGCCTTCATCATCATCATCATCATCATCAAACAAATTGCGAGCGTTCTGAATTTTCACGGACTGATTTGCTCTGAGTTTTCCCAAGTGCCATCCCTTGCCCTGGAAGCTTAGTTCCGGGCTTAGTTTATCTTCGATATTTGGGAAAACGCTCTTGGGGAGGAATCACAGATTCATCAAGGATTCTGCTTTGGCCAAATCACCCGGATGAACTTGCAAAAGAAAACCCAAACCCAAACCCAAACTCTGCTGGAATCTCATGCTCTGTTGGGACAGCATCCGAGATAACCTCCCAGATCGATCCATTTATGCCGCCGGGAAATAGGGCAGAGAAAGAAGGCGTACTCACCGATCTTCGTTTTCCCATCCCTGAAATAATTTCCTCCGGGACTGTTGGAAGAATCATATCCGTCTCTGCTGTAAATGTAGACTGTGTCATCCTCTTCCACATCCTACCAATAAGAAGGTCAAGTGAGACCAGACAGATATAGACGGAGAAGGACTCTGGAGCCAGCTGCGGCTCTGGATCGGAGAACATGACCCATCGAGCAGGGGACGTTGGACCGTACCGCTGTCCTCTATTAGACACCGTATTTTAAGAGGTTTTAGCAGCTTGGACCACAAATCCGGTGTGTGTGTGTCCCCCACCTGTCTCTCTTCTGCTTGCTTAGTGCTGCACCAGAGGCACAGAGGGCCCCATTTTGGGGCAATCGCTTGTGCCACACATCGCAGAGCATGGTTTGGCATCACAGAATGTATTGCCATGGCAAGGATGCTCTCCTTTTCTTCTACGTGGAATCCGTGGAGGCCGACACCTCGACAATTTCAGGGTCCCAAATTCATGGCAGTGCCATAGGGAACAGCTGGCTTCCTTCCTGGTGGAACTTTACAAGACCCTCTAACTTTCTGTTGTTTTTTTTTATTTGCATAAATGACAGATCGCCCGCCGTCAGCTTATAAAGCTTCAAGGCGCCGCTGGGGATTTGAATCTGCTCCCTGTTCTCTTGTGGGAACTTCCAAGGGGGTCGCATCCTGAGGACTTGCATGCTAGAGTTTCACACCGAGAGGGCACAGAGTGCTTTCGCCCACTTACTCCATCACGACCAGATCCTACAGCCATCCCTGAGCAGGACAGAAGGCCTTTTTAAAAAAAAAAAAAAAAAAACACAACCGCATTGGATCCCAACAACACCTCTAAATCCGCTCTCCCCGTGCACTTACGAAGCTACATGTGGACGCCCCGTTTCGAATGGCTCCGTCATCGCTGAAATGGTCCCCGGAGCAGCCCTTGGCGGAGCTGAGCAGGAGGCTGGCATCGGGCGGACTCAGAGCGGAGGCTTTCTTGCGGATCATGGTGCTTGGCAGCGGAAGGAAACTCCGGGACCTGCTTGCTTCTTCCCGTCAGCTCTTGGTCATGAGTGAGGGAGAGGCCAGGAGAGGAACCCAGCAGGGGAAGGTGCTGTTGCCGAGAGGAGAGGGGCTCCCATCCTGCTTCTCAGCTCATCCCTGGTCCTGGACCCTGCCGCGGAGATGCCTGTGCAGCATCTTCTGGGGGGAGGCGAAGCAGTGGCGTTGTTGTCCGAGCTGCCAAGAACAACAGTCGCCTTGCTTGGCAAAGGGGGAGGGGGGCAGCTGTGAGCCTTCCTCCCGCCTGCCTGCCTTTCAGGGCATGTCCCCTTGCTTCTGCCTGCGTAGCTATGGAAATTGGCTAGAGCTGCTGCTGCTTTCCAGCCTCCCTTTCCCAGGCTGTCTGTCTGCGGGGCTTGGAGGAGAAGGAGGAGGAGGAGGAGGAGGAGGGGCTGCGCAGCAGCAGCAGCAGCAGGCCGGAAGACGGCACAAAGAAATTGGCCAGCCAGTTTTTGCATCCAGGAATGCCCTTCTGCTACGAGCGGTCAGAAAGGCATATGTGGCAATGATCGGGGAGGTTTCCCCACCTTTGGATGTAAATAAGATTGTGGGGGTGATGAAGATGAGGGGAGGCTTGAAAACCAAGCCCCGGATTCTCACCTTTTCAACCGAATGACGAGAATAGAATAGGACAGGACAGAATAGAAGTTGGAAGGGACCTTGAAGGTCTTCTAGTCCAACCCCTGCCTAGGTAGGAAACCCTACACCACTTCAAACAAATGGTTATCCAATCTCTTCTTAAAATCTTCCAGTATTGGAGCATTCACAACTTCTGGAGGCAATTTGTTCCACTGATTAATTATTCTGTCAGGAAATTTCTCCTTAGTGCTAAGTTGCTTCTCTCCTTGATTAGTTTCCATCCGTTGTTTCTTGTCCCGCCTTCAGGTGCTTTGGAGAATAGCTTGACTCCCTCTTATTTGGGGCAACCCCTGAGATATTGGGACACTGCTATCGTGTCACCCCTGGTCCTTCTTTTCATCAAACTGGACATTACCAGTTCCAGCAACCATTCTTTGTATGTTTCAGCCTCCAGTCCCCTAATCATCTTTGTGGCTCTTCCCTGCACTCTTTCTAGAGTCTCCACATCTTTTTTTACTACCTTTAGACTTTCCCCGTGCAAGGGGTGAGGGTGGGGCGGATTTAAGGAAGTATGCTCATAAACATGCTCAAAAGTGCCTATCCGTGACCCTTGCTTATTGTCTCGCCGGAACGTCGCCAAGACGCTCGGAATTCAGCTGACGTAGGAATGGCTGCCCATAACCAAACGGTGTTGTGCCACGCTCAGCTTCCGCGAGGCATTAAATACAGAGCGGAGGAATGGGAGAGGCTGCACGCAAGGTTGGTGAAAGCTCTCACAAGAGGCATGGAGTGGGTAAGGAAGGGAAAGAAGCTGGCGTTTTTAAACGCTGAAACCGATCCTGAACCTTTCACGAAGCTCTCGTCTGGGAGACGGGATTTGACGAGGGGCCAATACCAGGAGGAGCAGCGCGGCCTATAACCCAGAAGCCCCTCTCTCAAAAGAGGCCCATTAAATATGAACGCTGGGGCTTTGAGAAACGTGCCGGAAAGCAAGTTTGCCGTTGATTCATCGCCGAGACAAGAGGCCGAGAAGCCCGTCTTGTGTTTCGGGCACGTCAACCTCGCCTGAAGGAAAATCTAGAAGGGCGAAGGCTGCGATTGGTTTGAAGGGGAGCCAGGCTCTCCTGACCAGGCCTTGGGGCTCCGACTGCTCTCTCCCTCTCTCTCTCTCTCTCTGGCCAGGGAACGCCAGGGTACTTTTCGGACAGACACACAACTGGAATCGCCACACCAAGAACGGTGCTGAGAGCGCAGTTGGCTTTGGTCAGATATTAAGCATGTCCCCCCCCCCCAACTTATCATCATGCTTGTAGCCCTAGAACGAGCTGCCTGAATTCGGAGTGCCTAAACCAGAGCGAGACTTAGCAATCACTGGTTTTTTACAAATTAATGCCACTTTCTTCCCGAGCAGCTGAGAAGTCAGAGAGAATCAGAACTGCAAAGTGAAGGGACAGCAAGAACCCCGACAGTGAGTCTGCCACAACCGAATGCAAATATAATCGGACCGGTTGTAACGGAAGGCTACATATGGTTCCTATACACTTACAAACACAATTGAGCCCAAAATTTATGTTGTTTAGTCAAAACATTTGTTAAGTGAATTTTGCTCCATTTTTACGACTTTTCTTGCTGCAGTGGTAAAGTGAACCACTGCGCCTGTTAAGCTAGTAGCCCTGTTGTTAAGCAAGTCTGGCTTCCCCATCGACTTTGCTTGTCAGAAGGTCGCCAAAGGGGATGACCTGACTCCGGGGCACCGCAACGGTCATGAGTATGAATCAGATGCCAAGCGTCCGAATTTGGATCAGCGTGACCAATGGGATGCTGCCACGGTTGTTAAGTGTGAAAAACGATCATGGGTCGATTTTTTTTCCCCCAGTGCCGTAGCTTTGAACGGTGACTAAATGAACTGTTGTAAGTCTGCGTATATGCACCTTTAGAGAGACATGTCCAGCGTCTGAATTCAAAATGTTTTATTAACTTGCCTGCATGAAGACAGTGAAAAAAACCAGGCCAAACGTGGACAACAAAAACGTGCGTTGAATGTTGACTTGCTTATGATGACCTCAGGCAAGAGGGGTGTGTGTGTGTTTCTGGGTGCATCTGTTGGCCAGAGAGAATTCAGGGCCGAGAAGCCACCCTCTTTTCCAAGCAGATCTGATCCTTAATTCTGCTCTTGCAGAGAATCTGGCGTGAACCTGCAAAAAAAACTCTTGGGAACCTCGCAAGTCGGATCCGTGGAGGCCTGCCCTCCCAGTCTGCTTTTTGTCCCCTCTGCCTCCTTGATGCATCTTTACCATCGAGGGAACCCAGAATTGGGCCCCGAGGGGCTTCCCTGCCAGCAGATACAAAGATTGGGGTTTTAAAGGCCACGAAGAGCCATCAAGCAGTTTTATTGAAAGGAAACCCATGCAGCAGAATTAGAATTTCATGGAGCCAGCGCTTCCGGGAACTAGGCCAGCCGCCACTTGGTCCTGCCTCCAGAGATGCTCGGCGAGCCTGTTCAGGAAATGGGCCACCTCATCTAGGCCAGCATATCCGTCCGAACGCCGCTCGCCAACACTCTTTGTCCGCAAGATCGGCAAGCCCCAGGTGTGGGAGAAAGCCACCATGTCCGATTCCGTCACATCCGTGTGGGCAAACTGGTCAAACCTGGAGACAGTTGGTCAAGGAAGCTGAATTGCCAAGTACTCCGAGCCAAACCTCCGCTCTGGACTAGGGAATGGACGCAGCCCCTCTTAATCCTTGCAATGATTGTGTTTTAATCTAGTGGGTTTTGAAGGGTTATTTATGTTATTTCTTTGATCAGGGTCGGGCTGCAGGAAGGAAAAGACAGCTATTGTGAAAAAGGGTAATATTTCTTAAAAAGAAACCATCTTAAAAACAGGCAGGCTGCTCTCTCCCCCCCCCCCAGGGCCCTTCCAGTCTGGTGAGAAGCCCCTTAAAGGATACTTGGTGCCCACCACCATTCGGACCACGTCCCTGGTTCCGTCTGTCATGCGAGAGATTTGGTGAGGGAGGTCGAGAAAGGACGCGCGATCCGTGAAAGAGAACAAGAAGAGGACGGCATCCGCTTTCTCTCTGCAGGCCTGCGGGGAACGGAGGAAAAAAAAAATTGAGGGGGCTCCCAACTCCGAAAGGGAACAGGGGGGGTGTCTCCAAAGTGGCATCGTCATTCTCCCCCCCACAATGCAATCTGGCCCTGAAAGCCTCTCCACGGACCGACTCACGGGTAAAATGTGGTCAAATTTTCTCAGCACAGCTTCGCCACAGTCCCAGAAGGAGAACCTGAAGAAGAGCACTCTGCCGCTCTCTCGCAGTTTTGCCGGCCAGTAGACGAGGCTGGTCTGGATCCCTGGGAAGGAAAGAGCCCCTTCAGCTCGAGCCCGCTTGGGAAGCGACTCCTAGGGAAGCCCCCTGTCTCAGGAGAGGGTCTCAGGACTGCCTCGCAGAAGGAAGGCTCCCCACCACCCGTCCAGGCTGTGAAAGGTTCTGCAAGCCTTGCTCCTTCTTTAGCCTGGGACAGCTTGCCTTGGCTTTTAGGTTTACAGGCGCATCCTTCGCCTTGGGGAGAGGAGGAGGAGGAGGAAGAGGCGGGGAGGGGGGGGTGTCACCTGTGGTCTCGTGATGCACCAAGGGCACCTCCAGACCGGCTAACTTGGCCACCAAAGCGGTTTTCCCCACGCCGCTCTTGCCCGAGACGAAGATCTTGTAACCGGCTACGTCGGCAGCCGCATTCGGAGCCAGCACGGGTCTCTCGATCAGTCCTGCCGAGGGAGGGAAGCCCATTTGAGAAGATCGGCTCGCCCTCTCGCGGGTGGGGTGTGTGTGTGTGTGTGTGGGAGTGTGTATGTCTGTGTGTCTTTTGCCCCGAATCCCGGCCCGCGCGGCGGGGAAGCGCGGAAATCCCCGGGGCTTCAGGCCAGCGACCTCACCGAAGGTTCGGCGCTGCGCCCGGCGCAAAAGCGCGCCCGAGTAAGCTCTGCCTTCCTCCGTGCAGTGCCAGTCCGGATCGACCACGGATCCCGGGCGGACGATCATCCCCCTTCGCCCTGCGGGGAAGGACCGGGCGAGGGAATCCGGCTCGCCAACGCTGCGCCGCAGAAGGGTTGCCTCGGCCGTCCCCGATCCAGCTGCGAGAAGGCGCTAGGATCGCTTCCCTTCCCTCGCGCATGACCGAACCGGCCACTCGCTTCCTCCGCCCTCTTCTTGCCTGACGTCACACCGGTGTGCCCTCCTCGCCCTCCCCCCGGTATTCCCGGACCCCCGGTGCTGTCCGAGGGAACTGGCCGTGGGGCGGCGGGTCTCTTCCCGCGCCGTCCTAGGCAGGGCTCGGCTGCTGCCAGGCTGGGGGAGGGTGCCTGCAGCGCTGCCCCATTGTTAAGGCCGTCTGTCTCGCGAGGAGGTCGGAGGGGCGAGGTTTTCTTTCTGCAAACCGGATCGCCTGCGCCGGTTGCCTCGCTTTTCCGTACAGGAAGGACGCTGGGGTCCCGTCCCTGTGTATGTAGGAGCCTAAGGGTTGCAGGAACTGGGCCTGGCTAATCTAGAAGGGGAGACAGGAGCGCATCTTCCAATATTTGAGGGGCTGCCACAGAGAGGAGGGTGCCAAGCTGTTCTCCAAGGCACCCGAAGGCCAGACAAGGAATAATGGATGGAAACTGGACAAGGAGAGATTCAACCTGGAAATAAGGAGTGAGAACAATCAACCCATGGAACAGAAGTTGCCTTCGGAAATTGTGGGAGCTTCATCGCTGGAGGCTCTCAACCGGAGATCGGACTGCCAATGATGTAGAGTCTCCTGCTTGGGGGGTGGGTTGGACTAGATGACCTACAAGGTCCCTTCCAACTCTGTTAATCTAAAGCCTTCAATTCAGCCCGGCGCTGAGCCGGGCAGCTGTTCTGCCAAGCGAATCCGTCTCTTCGAAGGCGCGAGAGAAATATCGGCTTAGCTAGGATAAAAACAGCAGCAGCTCAATCTTGAAAGGAGACAGATCAATTCTCGGGCCGCAAAGGCAGATAAATGCCAGCCCAGAGAGCAAACCTTCTCCGAGCCTCTTACAAATTTGTGGCAGCAGAGAAAAAAATCGCTCCATAAATAATTCTTGTCTGGTTGATAAGGACGTGATCGAACGAGCGGGGCGGGTGGGGATGTGACCCATCTCGCTAACCCCCCCCGTCCTTTCTACGACGGGCTCCCGTTTTGTTTTGTTTTTCCTTTTCCAAATGAGATGGAGGAGAGATCCGTTTTTTTTGGGCACTGCGTTCACAGTGGCTGGCGCAAGATGGGTAAGACAGGTAGGTGGCCGATTCCCTTCTGACGGCCTTGCCGTTTTTCAGCCAAGCTTGGCTGGTTTTAAAAAGAAAAGAAAAAAAAACCCCGGGTTTCCAAAGAAACCATCTTGTCCCCAGATAAGACCGTCGCAGCTGGCTGGATTTGAAGACCGATTCATCAGGCTACTGAACAGTCAGAGGCTCAGTTCAGTGACTTTTGGCTAGGTGGAAGGAGGGAAGGTTATTTTTAATTTTTCCCACCGATATTGACAAAAACGCAGACATTTGTAGTACAGTATTGGTCAACTTTTAAGAGGTGTGGTCATTTCAGCTCCCAGAATTCCCCAGCCAGCTGTCCTGGCTGGGGAATTCTGGGAGTTGAAGTCCACAGCTCTTCAAGGTGAGAAATACTGACCTTAGTTCCAGGATTTGGAGAGTGTGTGTAGGGGGGAAATAAATAAACGTTTAGGATCACTTACCTGTCCCAATTTAACTGAAGATACCAAGAGGTTCTACAGGTGAGTATCTGCTGGACCAGGAAGTGTTATCTTCTCCCCGGCACTAGTCCAGGTGGAGAAGATTGGGGTTCTCCTACGTCACCCTTTTCCCAGAAAACATACAATTATTAGTTAATTAGGAAGTTGCTTTCTGATTATAAATACATCAATGTACAGTATATCTTTATGAAGCTCTGGCAAGGAAGCCTGGATCATCTGCTCAGGAAGAAAGGCAGGTTCTCACCTCTCCTTGGCAAGAAGGAGCTTAGGAACTCTCCCCCACTTGATATTCCCGCACGCAACCCCAACCGGTTCTTCTATAGCTCCTTGAAGACCAAGGAGGCAAAGTGCCAGGCGAACTCGCCAATCTCTGCTAATGTTTACCAAATCCCACCCCACCCCTGATTTCAATGGATTCTAGGTAGAGAGAGGGGGGTGTTATTAGGATGATGGCTGGTCGCCCACTCGAGCCAGATGTTCAGACTGGATTTGGCCTTTTTCTCCATCTATTGAGTCCTTGCCGAGGACCTGGGATATGCAGATGGGGGGGTGTTGGATGGGGGTTAAAAGTTTCATCACGGGATGTAAGCTGTTCCGAGTCAAAGCTGCCTTATGCAATTGACCGAAGCGGATTGCGTCAATGCCGTTCCATGCAAAGCTGCCTTTCGTAATTGACCAATGGGGATTGTGTCAGTGCCGGTGGCGTTCAAGGATAATAGCAAAACCATTTGCCTCTTGTTAACGGAGCTGCTGAAGGGATCGTTCAATCCCTCTTATTTCATTCTCTCTGGCCTGTTTGTCTTTCATAAGGACGGCCTCTAAACTCTTCCTGATTTGATTCTATTCTATTTTATTTTTTTGTTGGCTTCCCAAGCAAGGTTACTTAATTTTAAACCCGGGTCTCTGCCGAAAAGGGGGTGAGCTGAGAAGCAGGCCTAGGCTCTGCTTAGCTTGAGTTTGCACCCTTGCCAAAAATAAACAAATAATCAAAATCAGCCCATCTGCCAGATGTGGGCCCTCGAATCCTAGAAGAGAGATGCTCGTCTGTTTAAACCTACATGTCGCGCTCGGTTGGATGCAAGTCAGATCAGAGCTAGGGATGAGTTTCTTATAGAAAAGAAATGGTTCTCCAGCAGGCTTGTGAAATGAACATTTGTATGCCTCTCGGTTTGATTATACGCCCGATAAGAGGAAGCCTTAGAAGCCCTCAGCTTCCACAGGCCACAAAGCTTTGATGTGTCTCTGATGTGAGAGGGGAAATAGTGTGTTTCTCCCATCCGTTTTTCACTCTCCTTTCATATGTCCGCTTGGTTCTTGATGGGAGAAATTCCCAGGAATAAACAGCTCAGCTCAGTTTGGGTTGAAAATTGACGGATGCGTGCTGTCATTCCATTCCTCCGTGCTTCTCAAGCTGTATTTAGTATTTTATTTTATTTTTGGTTGGGAGATTAAAGAGATACTTCATTTTCTAAGGACGGGAGAGAGAAGGATGTTCAATTATCACTTGAAGGAGGCGCCTCTTTTTTCCAATTTGGGCTTATCAAAAAGCCAATTTGTTCTGTGTATTTCATCGGATTCCTTTTAGCTTTATTATTACTATTTTCTTTTCTTTTTTTTCGGGCCGCCCGCCCGCCCTCCTCCCTTTTAATTTCATCAAAATTGCCTTTTATGTTTGCTGGAGTTTTCTCCCACTCGTGCATGCCAAATTAGAACTTAATACAGCCTCGCAAATGGCTTCATAAAAGTTATCGTCGTTTTCGGGGTTTATAAGACAATTTTTCTCCCCCCAGCCTGTCAGCGTACGACCTTTTTTTGGATTGTTGATGAGCCCCGAATTTGCGTCGCTAAGTGGGACATCGCCGACGTGGGTTTCGCCCCCTTTTTTACGACGTTCCCTGCCACGTCGCTTAAGTGAATCACGGCCGCTCTTAAAATTGGGGACACGGTTGTTAAGTGAATCTGGCATCCCCGTGGACTTGGCTTGGCAGAAAGTCACCAAAAGCTGAATCGTGTGGGACACCCCCCCCCGGGGAGACACAGCGACCGTCGTAAATGTGAATCGGCTATCGAAGCATCCGAATGTAACCGTAGAGGAGGGGAGGGGGGGAAATGCCGCAACGGTCTTAAGTGCGAAACGTGGTCACAAGTCACTTTTTTCCCAGTGCTGTTGTAAGTTTGAATGAAGTGTTGTAAGTCGAGAGCGATCCGTATTCCCAAGGAACAGGCAAGGCACATCCTTACCGCTCTGCCTGTGTGTTCGGGGATCCGGAGGGAGTAAAATTGCAATGGGGAAACACTGAATATTGGGTGTATGTAGATATATAGATGTATATATATATATTTCTTTTCTTTTCTTCCTAGGCTTCGCTCCATCTCAGACATGGCGGTGCCCTGCGTCTTCCTTCTAACTGTGCTGGGAGCAGAAGTCGCCGGCAAATCCGCTGACAGCTTGGTAGGTATGGCTTGCGGCCGTTGGCTGAAATCTAAAATAAAGAGGAAGAGATTAAAAATAAAAGAGAAAGGCTCAGGTTTAGCCACTGAACCCCGTGACCTGGACCCAGGGATTTTATAAGCAGCATAACCACTGCCCGGCTCATTGGCTCGTGAGTGGATTGACGGCTCTACCCCCCCCCCCCCAGGATAAGCCACCTTAGGTCCATCTTTTCCCTACTCTGAGGATGCTACGAGGAGGGTTCAGCCCGGGAAGACATCTTTTCCTCCAGTGCGTGTCCCTGACGTAGCTCCGCAAGACGGCAGCGTCTTAATCCCGATTTCCAGTTGTGATTACCGATCACTCCCAAGGATATTAGTCGGTACATCGGATCAGCCTGGATTTGTGAATGAGAAGGCCGGGGTGTTGTTGGGTTCCCCCAACCTGTTTTCTGTAGAAGACCTCTGCCGCCGCCGTGCGAATAAAAGAGGAATTTGTTTCCTGCTTGTAAATGAAAGATATATTCTGTTGATCCACCAAACAGCCCGAGTCCTTGTCTCAGACGGATTTCCGTACCGGATTTTGCAAGGCGTCCCACAATGGCAGAATGTCTAATGAAATGTAATCTAATTAAGCAATGGATAGAAACTAATCAAGGAGAGAAGCAACCTAGCACTAAGGAGAAATTTCCCGACACTGAGAACAATTAACCGGTGGAACAGAAGTCGCCTCCAGAAGTTGTGGGTGCTCCCAACAGTGGAGGTTTTTAAGAAGAGATGGGACCGCCGTTTCTCTAAAATAATATAAGGTCTCCTGCTTGAGCAGGGGGTTGGACTAGAAGACCTTCAGGGTCCCTTCCAACTTTGTTATTCTGTACTGCCTGGAAAAATTGGGATATGTTCAGAGATGTATCCGCCTGGAGAACAGTCCACGTTGCAGTGTAAAGCCCAGTCAAACATCAGCGCGGGAAATGTTTTATGATACTTTTTGTCAGAAGACCCCAGGACGCTGCGACCATCCTAAATAGGAGCCAGTTGCCAAGCTGTCCGAATTGGGATGCTGCAACGGTCGTCAGCATGAAAAACAGCCAGACGTCGCTTTTTCCAGTGCCGTTGCGACTTCGAACGGTCGCTAAACGAACCGTTGTTAAGTTCGGGGACTGTCTTGTCGTCTTGACATCAAGTTCTTCCAGTGTTATTCCTGGGAAAGGCGAGTCTTATCTCCACCTCTCCGGTTTGAAATCCCAAACCCCAGCGCCCCGCCCGGGTTGATTTATTCTTTTGTGCGCGCCATCGATCAATTCCAGAGCCGGCTTTTCAGCCGCAGGCCATACGGCGGTGCTACAACTTCCAAGAAGGAGAAAAATACGGCAGGCCTTAAAGCATCCGAGCGGCCAAAGCTTGGCAGGAAGACAATAAGTCTGGGTGAAAAGCTTGGCTGGAGATCGCGACGCTTGTGTTCTTCTTGACAACTCATTTAAAAGGGCTGGTTTTCCCGATCGATCCCACCAATCTTGATTAAACCCAACGGGGAGGAGCAGAGGGGGGTGGGGGGGTTTGGCCAAGCCGCAAACCTCGCATTACCAAGGCAGGACTGGCGTGTTCCCCTCTGGGAAATTGGGCTCCAGATGGTAAATAAAACATCTAGCTTTCATAGCGGAACGCCGGAGGAACGCCGAGAGCTGTTTTATGCCCAGCGTGAAATACTTTGCGGGAACAAAAAAATGTGCTTTTTAAAATGTTCATGGTGAGCTGGCTGGGATGGCATCGAGCCAAATGACTCTGGGCAGGGAGTCAAAAGGAAGCCACCGACAGCTCAAGATGGGAGCCTGGATGGGTTTTCGCTCCAGCGGGGGATTATTTTTTTATTTATTTCTCAAACGGTTGGGCCGATCCGGGCTCTTGGAAAAAAGCCAGGAGGGCTGATTTTGAGATTTGAACCCCCCGTTTTTTCTTCCTCCTGCCAAGATTCCTCCCACCTTGTAGAATTCTAGACTAACAGAGTTGGAAGGGACCTTGGAGGTCTTCTAGTCCAACCCCCTGCACAGGCAGGAAACCCTACACCACTTCGGGCAAATGGTTATTCAGTCTCTTCTTAAAAACTGCCAGTGTTAGCAGACCCTGAATTGAATCGAATACTTTATTTATTTATACATGGATGACATTGTAGCCAGAGAGATGAGAGCTGCATTTGGGGATTTTTAGATGCTTTAGTCCCAGAAATATCATCTAGAGGTAGTTCTCGACTTACAACGGTTTGTTTAGTGACCGTTCCAAGTTACGACGACACTCTAAAAATGACTTTTGACCGTTTTTTTCATACTTAACAATGATTGCCATACCCCAGCGGTATCAAAATTCAGAGGCTTGGCCCCCCGACGGTGACTGCATTGTTGGTTTGGTGTTCGCACCGGGGGGGAGGGCAAGAGATTACAAAACGGGGGTTCTAAGCAAACAAACTTTGGAAGAATTTGGTTGCTGTCTCCTTTCTGTCTTCCCCCCCTCTCTCTTTCTAGGAATCGGATGCAGAATGCTGCGTCGACGCGGTGGAAGCCAACAGCAGCTGCCTCGCCAGCAGCCGTTGCACTCCAGGTAGGCAGTTAGTGTGGTCGGCCCCGCGAAGCAAGCAGCCTTTTCACATCCCGAGGACGGATGGCTTTCTCTGTGGCCTCCTTTCCAGCGGCAAGGAGCTTTTAAGCCTCCCGCCCACTCGATCAGCGTGAACACCTTTTTCCCGTTAATTTGTCCGAGCTTCCTCTCACTTCTTCAAAATCCCTCCGGGGGTTGAGGTTGAAGTGAATCAAGCGATGCCAATTTTTGGGGGGGTGTTTATTTTGGGCAGTATGCACCGGCTGGTGGGATATTTTGCCTCTTCCTCCTTCATTTATTCCAAACAGGCAACGCTCCTTTGACGTAAAGCTAGAGATCAGCATATTTTCCCTTCTCTTTCTCGCTGCCTTCCTGCCGCCGTGAAACAAACGTTTGTTTGTTTCTTGGTTAGATTTATTTGCTGCCCACCTCGCGGAAGGGCTTGCTGTTGTAACGCCGCGGCAGTTAAAACGCAAAAATCAACATTTTAATTTTCTGTCTCTTGCAAAGGTTAACTTATCAGAAAAGAGAGAGGGAGGGATGGAGGGAAAGAGAACTTTCTCTGTTTTCCTTTCTTTTCTTTTTTTAAAATGCTGTCAAAAATTCCTGCCAGGGCTTATTTCTGCCACTTTTAGTTTCTCCTAAACTACAATAAAATTGCAATACTGATTTTCAGCACAAGGGGATAGGAAAGAACATCGAGGTTCAGTTGGGGGGGTGAAGGGGGAGGCCTGCGCCTGTTCCTTCCTTCCTTCCTTCCTTCCTTCCTTCCTTCCTTCCTTCCTTCCTTCCTTCCTTCCTTCCTTCCATCTGTCCTTCTGTATTTCCAATTCATTTTTTCCTTCCTTCCTCCCCTTCCTTTATCTGTCCTTCCTTATTTCCAATTCATTTTTTCCTTCCTTCCTTCCTTCCTTCCTTCCTTCCTTCCTTCCTTCCTTCCTTCCTTCCTTCCTTCCTTCCT
>JANHFL010005556.1:6545-21545 GCA_032468155.1 Oxyrhabdium leporinum
TTAATTGAATCTGTCTTCCCCATTGACTTTGCTTGTCAGAAGACCCCAAGACACAGCCCATAGAACCGGTGGTAAAAAAAATTAGATTTCACCACTGCTTAGGATGGCAGTCCTAACATAATGATTCTTAAAGTCAGCATTTATTTTAACCCTATCATACCTTAGGTAGATGTGCCATCCAAATCACAGTTCATGACCCTCCATTTCTAGTAACCTTTTACTTTTAAAAGTCACCTAGTCTTTCATCCAGACCAGGGCTGCCAAACTCCCAACCCACGGGCTGGATGCGTCACACGCTGGCCATGCGCATATCTGATTTAGCAAAAGGGGAAAAAGTCCCGATATGTCATGTGACACTGCCGTGATGATGTAAGTTTGACACCCCTGATCCAGACCAAACAGCAAGCATCAAAATACAATTTTAAATCTGGTAAACCCACACCTCTTCTTTCTTTAGCATCTTGCAACAATTCATATTTAATTCCCAGTTTTTTCTTTGTCATACAAACTTAGAAATATCCTTTTGCCATTGTTTAAATGGAACATCAATCATCAGTACTAATGTCTGCAGTAAGAGCATATTTGATAAAAGTCTATGGAGATTCTCAGTAAACCAAGTCATGGTTGTCCCAAAGGTGCTTTTTCAAGAGGCAACTGGACTTTCTGGTTTTTCTTTGAAGACGTGTTGCTTCTCATCCAAGGAGCTTCATCTTCAAAGAAAATAAAGTGAAACGTCTTCAAAGAAAAACCAGAAAGTCCAGTTGACTCTTGACAAAGCACCTTTGGGATCTTTGATACAGCTTTCGTTGTAATTACGTAGATTCTACCCAGAAAGGATAATTGCAATTTATCCCATCTTAGTAATTGTTTTTTTTTAATATCATTCCAAAGAGGCTTAAAATTATTTTGAAGCAACTTAGTTTATGTTTGTCAGCCTTATCCCAAGAGACTTAACTTTTTACTACACCTTAAAACCCAACTTATTTCTAAAGATTTGTAATCTTTAATACTCATGTTCTTAATCAGCTTTTTTGTTTTCTGATTTTTTGTTTTCTGTTTATTTGTTTGCAAGCTAGCAAAAGTTCCATTTAGCTTCCATATCAGGTACTCCATACCATTGTGGGGGGTCTCATAACAGTATAACTAAATTCTCAGCAAAAGCTTTCTGTTTATAGACCTCAATTTTAATTTTCACACCTATTAATGTTTTCACCCTGTCCGATATCTCTGTTCAAAGGTTTTAAAGCTAAAATGTGCAATAATGGGAACACAGCATCCTTGTCTTGTGCCCTTTTGAATTTTGCACACAGTTTGGTTAAGTCCCAGTTGACAATAATATGTGCTTGCTATGATGCATAAAATTGACTTAATCCCTTGGATAATTTCCCCCCCCCCCAGTCCATATTTTTCAAAACTTTACACATAAAGACCCAGTTTTAATTGTCAAAGGCTTTCTTTGTATTCAAAAATGTTAAAGATACTTGTTTCTCATTACAGTATTGTAGGTATTCAATAACTTTCAGGATCATTTTCACATTGTCTTTCAATTGTCTTTTTGGCAAAAAGCCGGATTGGAATTTATGGTTAAAATACTAAAATTGTATTGATTCTTTCAGCCAATGTTGTACTAAAATGTTTATAATCATCATTTAATAATGAAATTGGTCTGTAATTTTTTTGTCAATAAAGCATACCGACCTTCCTTTGGCAATAAAGCAATACTGGCTGTTTTCCAAGATTGAAGCATCCTAACTCCATATGGTTTGAATTCATTATAACTTTCTTTTAAAAGTTGATCTTTAAAACATTTATAATATTGGCTTGAGAGGCCATCTGGACCTAGTGTTTTGACTATTTTCAATTTTTAAATAGCATCTGATATTTCAAAGTTATCAATTCATCAATATTTGTGTTTCTAAAAGCTTTGGTAAATGTTGTTTTTGTAGATAGTCACCTAATTTTTCAATATCCACTTCCTGCCTCTTGTAGAGGTTGAAGTAAAAATTATAAAGGAACTTTTTAATAGATTCATTGTTTGTCAGTAGTGTCACCATCTTGAAATTTCTCTACTAGTTTCTTTTCTCTTTCTTTTCTTAGTTTATCTGCAATCAATCCTCCTGGTTTGTTTGTGAACTCAAAATGTCTTTGTTTCAACTCAGTTCAATTTTGTCTCTGTTTCCCAGCTAGTCAACAAGGATAATTGCAGCCCCTCCCCATGACTGAAATCCCACCTTCTAGGATTCCTTCTTCCCTTTCTTTGTATACAGGAAAGCATGGAACAGTCTTGCTGTATCTCTCTGTGCAACCCTGAAAGACAAAATTTCAGCCAAGGGATTGGACCTTCCAACTCAAAATTTTGCACGTCAGAAGGAAGGGCCATGTGGGCTGCATATAAAGCAAAAAATAAAGATTTCTCATCCCTACCTAATGAAAAATAGAACAGTTCAGTTATTTATTTGAAGAGATTTTATATTATATATTTGGGATCTTTACACACTTAAGGGCAAAATATGTTAGGAGGCAATTGCTGAATTCCCTCTTAACCCAGTTGCCATTACTGAGAGATATTTGCAGAAAAGAATTGGGATAGATGTCCACCTTTTTCTTGCTATATTGTTTTAACAAAAGACTTTGCTTACCTAGATAAAATTCTGATTCAGAAATTGCTTATTTGTATGTATATTCCAAAAACGGATTTCTGCTTTAAAGCTTTTATGATTTGTAGATTTTAGCTTTTAAACACCTCATGCCTTATGAATCTAACATAAGTCTATCAACTTCCACTTTTGTGCCATTCTAGAATTCAAATATCATAACTTTATTCTAAACTAACAGAGTCTGGGCTTTTGTCTGTTTCTTTGAAACTAAAACCTTTCCTAATTTCCACTGAGTATAAACAATTGGGACTGAGAATCTGAAAATGCCACAGAACATTCACTAAATATCTTTTTTAAAAAAACCTAACAATTTACCTGTTCATAGCAGTACAGAATTTAAGACGCTAAACAAAGACCAATTAATCACACTGAAGTTATTAAGTTACATTGTTAAAATGTAAATTGCCAAATAAACAAAATAAATATTGCTACATCAAACCACCACATTTTTACTACCTAGTTATTGTTTAGAATTCATGCTTTTTGCCAGATTAATCGCTCCCCTTAGCTATAATTCACTCATAAGAAATTATTTGTCCCTCTTACTCTATGGCCATGCACAAAACTTGTTAGTGTTTTATTTTTAAACCCAGGTTGATTCCAAATTCATTATATAGAACAGAAGAACTAACATTGCTTCAGAGCCTTGGAGAGACAATTTTTTACCTTGTGCATTTGTGGGAACATCAGTGTACATTTCTCACCTTGCTGAAGCCCTGAAGCACAAGGATGAAGTTCTTGATTGCTTGAAACAACAGATCAAAGAAGAATGAAATTCACAGTTCAAGCAGTAGCCCAGTCACAGAAGCAATGGGTCTTCCAGGCTTTACTAGCTGACTATGAAGAAAGTTAGATATTTTCACCTGACTCTTGACATTAATTCCTTGATCCAATGTGAAAAATGCTTATACTGTAACCAATGGGACTTTTTATGGATTTTTTTGCACCAGTTTGAGAATAGCAGTCTTGCAAGGGTGCAAAATGTTGCAAAAGTGGTAGCCTGATTTATCTCATGTTGCTGATCTCTTTCTGACCCCCGAGTTGATATTTTTCAGACCCTGCTTAATTTTAAAATCTCTACAAAACTGGTATTTCCCTTTGATACATTCTACTGACCTTCTTGGACAGTCTTTCCGCACTGGCACAAGTTCTTGCGGATGAAGTAAAAAGAAATCAAAATTCAACAAAATAAACACAATGTTAAAAGGACACCAACTGTCCTTCCGAAATATAAACCCTTATATTTTAGAATTACTACAGGAGGGGTCCTTGGTGCTCTCTGAGCTTGCTTGCTTTCTTGCAGATGTTTCATTACCCTAATCACTAGCACTGATGATGTTAGGGTAATGAAATGTCTGCAAGAAAACAAGCAAGCTCAGAGAGTACCAAAGACCCCTCATTACAACCCTGAGCTACAAATATTCTCCTTTGTTAGAATTACTAAAGTATAGGAGTCCTCCACAATCAATCCAAGTAGTGTTTTCTTGGCAAACAATCCTTGGTAGCATAGAAAATTACTTTCTCTGTTATATATTAGTTTGGTTCCTTGCAACAAAGGAAAAACATATATTTCTAAATTTAATTTTCTTGAAAAAAAGTCAGGCTATTTCTGTCTGATATTTATAAAATTTGAAGAATAGATTAGAAGAGTTATTAGGTCAAAATAGCAGTCCATATAAAGGGTGTAGTATATGCATCACTATCTCTAATTTCCCAAGTTCAAAAGGATAAATCCTTTAAGTCTGGATTTCTTGCTACTGTATTTCTCTTCAAAAACATGAAGGATAAGGCATTTAGCTAGGCTAAAAGGAAGATTCTTCAATAGATGTACAGAAAACATTAAATCAGTAGTTAGCAGATATAAAAATCCTGCTGGCCTCTTTTCATGAAATAATGGAAGTTGTAGTCTTATTTTTGAGGTGGTTTATATATTTAACAGTCCAACATTATCTGACTTATCCTACTGTTAAAACCCAAGACATGCAGAGTCAAAGATGCATTTCCTCCAGGATAAAGTTTAATTGTCCAGGAGTAACAGGGAGAATGGAAACCCAATAAAGAAGATTAAGAGAAAATGTAAAATGACAAGTTTAACCCAAGTTCCAAAGTCCCATCACTGCCAAGCCAAAGATTAAAAGTACCAAATTTGCAAGGTTGGTTTATTTGCAAATAATAAATAATGCAAGAAACAGAAATACAGATATAAAATATGTTTTATATCAGAGATCTAGTTATAAAATAAAAAAGAAAGAAATTCAGAGCCTCTTGCATCAAAAGTGATTTTTATTTTTGAAAAGGCAACGACGTTTGAAGAAGACGTTTCATTTTCTATCCTGGAAGCTTCATCAGTTATATTGGATGCTATGGGAGATGGAAGGGCAGTTATTGACAGTTTATATTATTTGTTGGTGGTGGTGGGGATGATAAGTTCTGACAGGATGGTGGGGCAAATGGAAAGATAGTGCTTTCTTGCAGTCAACTGGTCTTAACACTCTCTGAGAGCCATTGTGGTTACTTGGGGTTTTATATGTGACCTCAGGATCAGAGGTGTGGAATCTTCTTGGAACAGCCAAAGGAACCCTGCATTGTAAATTGGGGAACTGAAATGTCTTCTTTTCCTCAAAAATCAGTCCAGTTGCCTTTTCAAAAATAAGAACCACTTTTGATACAACTATGACCTGGATTACTGAGAATCTTTATAGACATTCAGAGTCTCTTATTCTTGCAATACTGCACAAGTATTAAAAACATTTTGGCAGACATATACACAAAGGGGAGATTAAAAAGGTGGGCCCAATTGTAATTTGAAACCCCTTCCCAATATGTTTCTGTGACATTGGCCCAATAAAAAAGTCAATCTACACTTTTTCACACCATTTTGGCCCTTTGGATCCTCCATTGTGAACCTGTTTGTATTTTGCAGTGTTATGTCTGCCTGGGGAACATATGTGATGAATGGATTCTAGAACGCTGTGTTATTTGTATCTAAGTAATTATGTTGGTATATAAACAAATAGAATATTGTTACAGCCTGGACATGCATTGCTGATCATAATGCAGGGGTTTTTGTTTTGACTTTTTTGTTTGTGTCATGCAAACCCATCCCTTGTGTTAAAAGTCAGTATTTGTGACTTAAAAGTGTTGTGTGAATGCAGGCTATGGTATTCAGTGATTCATATTTAAGTAAAGCGTGTTTTAATAGAGTGTATGAATCCTATGATTTGTATGCATGCCAACTTTAGATTTAGAATATTCAAATTTGGAAGTCTTATATTGTAACTCTTGAAATATCTCTTTCCTTAGTTCTTCTCTTTCTGCCTCTGGACATGAATGGCTGCTATAACAGATGTTTTTTTCTGCTGCTCCTTCTTTACAGGGGAGAAATTGGAAAACAACTTGGTTTTGTTGTCAAATTACACTGACAAACTTTGCAGTGCTTCAGTTCCAACTGTCTTCAGAGTTTCGAGCAAATGTGATATTTGTTTCATGCCAAACTGTTTAAAATTATGATTATGAGTATTCACAAGTAAACCCCCCACACCATACTGTATCTATGGGTTGAAGCACAGTGTCAACCCCTAATTTGGTCTCCCACTTGCCAATCTGAGAAAAATGCTGTTTACATTTTCAATGCATCTCCAATGCTTAGCCAGCATGATAATTTTTTTAGCATAAGAAAAAAATATTCATATCCATCTTCATTAGAGAGTAAGCAGGGTTATTACATTGATTTAGATGCTGGCTTGAGTAAAGTAAAAAATATATAAATCTTAAGTGTCTGCACAAAAGGAACACTCCATAACTTGTCGTGAATGCAGAGATAAGAGGCAAACAAAATATTTAGAATTTTCCACATCCACCTGTTTCTCTTCCTCCTCCTCCGTTTCCTCATAGCATTTGTCATACATACATACATACATACATACATACATACATACATACATACATACATACATACATACATACACACACATGAAAAAGAAGACAGATTCCTGCTTCAAGGAACACACACTAACAATGTAAAGAGTGTGGAGAGACATTGGAGAGTAAAAAAGAAACAGCAAGAAGAACCATAAGAATGGAAAAAAACAGGTTGGAACTGGGAGATGATTTCAATTCACTGGACAGAACGTTGAAGGGTTAAACCCTTTTTGGAAAGGTGGGGGATTTGTTCTCCCATAATAAATTGTCAAGGCATATGTGGCTGCAGGCATTTTATTCTGCAGGCATCCTTCCTGCCACCTTCCATGCCCCCCCCGCCATGCCCCCATTTGGGCAACCCTTCGTGCAGCTGTTTGTATAATATCACATGTCCCATTGTTTCTCTTCACCAGCTGCCATGATTAGAAGAACTCCCTTCCATAGGAGATGGCAATGTACATCTCCTTTATGTGACTGAAAAAAGCCAAAGCAATCACTGGGTTCAGCCGTGATATACCTTGTGAACAAATGTTGCCTTTGCAGTGGCCACGTCCATATCTATTGTAGGCAAGGAAAGGGGCAAACAGCTTCTGCCAGGAGAGAGGGGCTTCTTTGAATATTATCACATGAATGCAACAATCAAAGCTTGAATAATGCTAATTCCTGTGGGACACTAAAGCTCTGCTTTTGCTTTCATTCCTTTTCTTCTTTTTTTCCTACCCAAAATCCTTAACCCTTGGGTATTATTTTCAAATTAATTACTCTCATTACATTAATTGTGCAAGTGGCTGGTCTATTATTTTCCTCCACTCTTCCATGCAGAAAGTGTAACTGCATGTTGCTAACGCCACGTTACCCAAAGATCATCTTGCAACAATAAATCAGTAAAACAATGCCGCTGCCCTGGCATGTGTGATCCTTGCTCAGCAATTAATAAATAATAATAAATGCCTCTTTCAGACACCACTTCTCCTAGCAACACTGTGCTGGTGATTTTTTCCTCTTGGTTCTGGCAAGTCTGCTTTAATCATGTACGGAGAGTCTCAAACGACAAGGGGACACGTTATGGTTCATGATATATGTCCACAAACAGGACCATGTCATACAGGCATGCTAAGCAGCCAATGGGCACAAGAGAAAGGATCCGTGCTGTCTTGGAAACAGGACAGTTGCAGCAACACATATTCTGCCTCTCTCTTATAGGCAGCTTCTTGCATGTGATTTTGCAGAAATGAGAGGATGGCTCCCTCCCCAATTGCGCAACATTATCATCAAGGCTTTGCAATCATAATGTCTCCTTGCACCATGCCATTTGGTCAATTGCCAGAAAGTCTCTTTTTGGCCCAGTAAATGGCACTGGCAAGGGCATTGCTCCCTTATGCTTCAAGGAGGGTGGCTGGCCTCTCCCCACCTCCCAGCCCTGGGCTCCCGTCCTAACAGTCTACTGGCATGACCAGGAAAAGGTGCCTTGGTACAGAATTTCTGGCATCACTGGTATTATAGATCATAGAGTTTGCAAGGCAGCTGAAGCTTGCTTTAAAGCTGATGGGAAGTTTTTAAAGGTTTTCAATGTATTTGTTGGTTTTAACAACTGACTTCCATTCATACTGCTTTCTGTAAATGCCTTTGGAATATTTTCTGAATCAATGAATAAGTGTTCTTAAATACTGGTATAAAATTCTGTATTTTATTCTGTATTTTATTTTATTTTTTAAGCATGGACTTGTTTGGGGGAAAGCCACTTTGTCACTGGCCAGCTTGAACATAGATTGCTCGATAGTTCCTTCTGTGCAGCTATTGACCACAAAGACAGTTAAAACTTGAATGTGTTTTAAACTAGGCTGAGAATGATTGGGAAATAGAAAGAACCCTTGCATATCAGATATTACAATTCAATTTAACTAATGTAAAGTGAGGTACATTGGGACATTTCTCCCATCCCACCCCAACTTTAGAGATATTCTGATGGAGATGAGCTGTCTGTAAATAATCCAGAAACAGATCTGGGATCATTGTGGATATCTAATGAAGATAGCGATTCAGTGTGGAGTAACTATGAAAGAAGCAGATTCCGTGCTAGAAAGTGTTAAGGAAGGAACCTGAAGTCAAAAATGCCAATGTTGTAAATCTAGAAAACAGTACATATCTGCATCTGAAATACTTTGTGTAATTCTTTACACTGCATTTGCAAAAGAATATAATAGTTCTGGAAAAAAGTGAAGAAGCTAACCAAAATGATCTGGAAGCTGAAACACCTTCCTTGTAAGAGAAGGCTAGAAAATTTGGAACTCTTTGAACATGAGGAAAAAGCGACTTAAGAGGAAATATGCTTGAAATGTTTAAAATATTACATGGGAAAAGTGGACAGAGAGAACTTTTGAGCATTTGTCTCAAAAATGCTTAGGCTATTGGCCTTCCAGAGATGCTGATTGGAAGGAAATTTCAATTACACAATGCACAACTGCAGTTTACTTTTCCAAAACAGTGTTTCTCAGCCTCAGAACCTTTAAGATGTGTGGACTTCAACTCCCAGAATTCCCCAGCCAGCCACACATCTTAAAGGCTCTGAGATTTAGAAACATTACTTTAAAATATCATGGAGGCCATTTATATAAATGACTTTAAAAGGGAATCAGAAAGAATAACAAGAGTAAGGCTATCAAGGCCTATTAATCTTGAAGAGTCAATGTTATTTCTATTTTGTAAATAGCATGCCTCTAAATACCAATTGTAACAGCAGGAGAGGGGCATATCTTTGTTTCCTATGTGTGAGCAGTATAGTTGGACACTATAAAAACAAAATACTGAAAAATCTGGCAGGAGCATTCTTTTGTTCTTATGCATTTTTATAACATAAGGTTTGTTTATAAAAAGATATGTAAAATACATGTAACAAAAGATTGTTGTTCCATTTTTTATCTCTGTCCCCATTGTGCCACTTTTCACAACATGGAACCTTCACATAAATGCTACTTTTATTACTAGTTTAAGAGTTACTGGCAAACATAGATCTTTAAGTTGGATGGCTAAGAACAAAATGACTTTTCAATTTGAAAAATACTGTAAATGAGATTGACACAATTTGCAAAAAGGGACTATTTTAGAGTCAGATTCAAGCTGTTGGATTCCATGATCAAATATTGGCATTTCCACCACCTGCCATATCATGATAGGATGTATATGCGGTGTTCCAGCCATCAAAGACATTACTCAATGTAATGTTTGATTGTCAACTATATGCCCTTCTTAGGCTTAGATACTTAACATCCCTACTTGAAAGGCCCAGTGGGACCTGAATTGCAAATTGTCCTATTTTTCTCCTGGGTTCTAATTTATATAGCATAAGCAGAACTGCTTTATAGTTAAGACAGTTGAGCTAAGAAACATTGAACAGATTGAGATAAAGGTGATGTGTATCTGAATGTTGATTTCTTGTATTTACCACATATGCATTTTATTACTGTATTTTCTTGTATCTATTTTACCCTGAAATTAGATTCTGAATCTTATTTTTGTTATATATTTTGATATGGTCATAAGACAAATCAATTATCTATCTCTGTTTATCTCTCTCTCTATATATATCCTTTGGTTTAAGAGGAATGGAATGGAAATCATTTCTTTTTAAGATGTGTCTAGCCGTTTGAACCTTTCGGAATCAGAACAAGAATGGTGCATACTTTATTTGTCTCACATTACTGCACATGAGTCCCTGAGCAGAGATTACCCTGCATGCCAAGAAAATATCATGCATTACTCTAATACTGTGGCAGGTCTGCACTACAAATGAGCTCCTTTTCTTTACTAACTTCATTACACTTCAGTGAATTCTGAGATGCATTTGGTAATCGGCGCCTCCATTCACTTCCTCTGTTATATGTTTAGTAGGAAAATATCATCTGTCTTTGCTGTGATCCATGGCTGCTTGAAGGAAGGAAGACAGCGCTATTTCTTCATGGCTGAGGTTTTTCTAAATTTTTGAAATAACAATATAGAATATTTCCTCCTAGGCTCTCTATGATATCAATAGCTCCTGTACATCTGGGATGAACAGATTAATACCATTTTTTTTATTTATTTATAAAGCACTGCAACATACACTCTGGCTAATTTGGATTGTTTCAAGCAGCTCAGTTCAGGGTGGTTTGTTCTTCTGAAAGAACTTATTAAAAACATTTGATGTGTGTAAAATTTGTGAATACATTGGCACTGCAACCTTGTTGGACTGGATCCACATTTGGGAAGGGAGAGTAAACTCTGTTTTAGCAAGCAAAGTTCCTCCTTTTGCTCTTTCTACTGTTCACGTGCTAGCTTGAATGGTTCTGAGCTAAAAGCGGGGTCAGAAATTGCAGAATATAATCTTTATAATCTGTATTAGTTTCATATTTATGCTTAGAGGGTTTCTAAGTATGTTTCTGGGGCACCATTAGATATTTTGGTGCAGTTCGGAACCCATCGTGAAATCAGAGAGAAGCAGATAAGCAATAACAATAGCACTTAGACTTATATATCACTTTACAGTACTTTACAGCCCTCTCTAAGCGGTTTTACAGAGTCAGCATATTATATTGCCCCCAACAATCTGGGTCCTCATTTTGCCCACCTCGGAAGGATGGAAGGCTGAGTCAACCTTGAGCCTGGTGGGATTTGAACTGCCAAATTTCAGGTAGCTGGTAGTCAGCAGAAGTGGCCTGCAGTACAGCACTCTAACCATTGCGCCACTGAGGCTCATAAGGGACAATCGCAGCATACTGCTCCTCATATACCCTGCTCCTCGTTCTTACTTTTACACTTACCCATTCTGAGCAAGATTTGTATATGTTTGCCTAACACAATTTCTTACTTTTTGTTTCTCACAAGAGCAGAGAATGCCATATAAGGGCAAATTGCCCTCCTCTTCTCCCAAAGCTTCAGATTTCCAGTGCTTTATATTGCCCAAGATTAGCAGACTAGAAAAGGCTACAGCCCTCTGGCCTTTCCCCCTTGATTTACAAGGCAATGGCTTAGCCAGGTGGGTAGAGGAAAGCCTATTTCCAGAGGTTGATTGACAGTGTTTCCTGAGCTCCAGTATGTCCTTGGCTTCAAGCATATTCATTTTGGCTTCAAGGAACAGCGCTGAGTGGGTAGGAGGAGAAGTAGGTCTTTCCCCTAAAAACAGAATTTGTGGGGATTCCCGACTTCAGAAGAAAGCTCAGTTAACAGCTGAAGCAACTTCAAGGGTAGGGAAGGATTCTGTACTTGCTGCCCCAAACACCTTCTGTTCTATCCTTGTTCGAATTTGCTTCGCCGCGTAACCATTGTGACCTGGCCTCAGTTATGCAGGCTATTTTCCTCTTTGGTGATTTATAGCATCATCCAACCATTCCTGTGCCGACAGTAACAATAATCAAGACAGGTCTTATGTTGCCGTAACAATATAAATCACTGGAAAGAAAATGGCCTCAGTGAGAAATATCCAACTGATAATAGAATATGGGGGCATGTACAAAAAACATGATTTTCTATTAACAATTAAAAAAAGAGTAAGGGATTAAGGATGGGAGAAATGTCATATGGAACCAAAGTTATACCAAAAGTTTGGGAAATCTTGCATAAATATGTATTCCCTTACCTTGCAAACCCTAGCATCCATCTCTATCTTAATTGCATCAGCTGCTACACTTTTAGATCTGCCCTAGGAAACGGAAGACTTTCCTTTCCTTATGATCTTAACAGAAAATGTTCTTGAGAGGCAGATCTTTAATAATTTAACTGATAACCTCAATGAAACTAACAATACATCCAAAGCAAAAATCATCCAAGCAGGCTACAGATTTAAGGTAGATGATTAAGTATTGCAATAAATTTTAATGTGAATATCATGTGTATTCAAATCCACTGCATTACTTAATTGTACAGCATTTGAGAGGAATGATGCAGGAGAAGATCAGGAACCTGACTTGCCAGGAGTTCTCTCTCTGGTCCTGCTTTGGCTTTCCATTCTGGTTTTCCATGGGCCTGCTTTATACTTCACGGTATCCTTTCCCTCAGTGCTAATTCAAGTGCAGATAGAGTCAAGGTAAAATGAACTTTTTTGAGCACCACCATCATGGACTTCAGTACTTGTCTGAAGAGAAAGAAGAAACAGAGAGCAACAGCCACATATTTCTAGAATTTATCACGCAAAGCAAAATAAAAGATCTTGCATCATTAAGTAAAGCACTTGTGGGAGGGGTTTATTCATGCCTCCATCTTTTTTTTGGGTGGGGGGAAGCAAAGGGGAATGGTGCTGTTAAAGTAATTAAGACATCCAATTAAAACTTTTGTTACATTTTCTTGAATGTCTGTGGTATGTATTTGTTGGATTTCTATCCTGTGCCTTTACTGGATATTTTGAAAAGGATATTGAAAAGGATATTCAGGAGCTCAAAGTGATGAATATGGTCTTCTCATATTCTAATTACCCAGTTTTGAATGTTTGCCCCTTTTAAAGGATTAGTCATAATAGATGATGTCTGTAACCCATCTACCTACTTTATTTTTTGAAGCAAACTTGATCCATTTTAGCCCAGTCTTTCAATTAGGTTCATAACTGAAGTTTTTCTGGTACATTCCTGCAATTTACAAAGCTGGTAAAGAAGAGGGACTTATGAAACAGTTGGAGGTTGCACTGATTCAAGTTTATAATGGGGCACATGTCATGTGAAGCTAAGCTTCATTCAGGTAACAATCTCCAGAGGGGAGATGAGAGGGTGTACGGGCACCAGTTCTTAAAGCTACCTCTCAATTGGCAAGCCAACATGTAAGCACACCTTGTTTTCAACACAGATTTAAAATGTATCTTAAAATTGATCAACAAAAGATATAAAACACGGAGGAAGTTTTCAGAGTTGTTTTGAAGCCTCAGTGCAAAAGCGCTCAATAACATCAAAATTATGTTGGGGCTAATTCTATGAAGTATTAGTTGGGCAGAATCCAGGCCCTTTAATGACTAAAAGGCCTTATTTCTTGTCACTGCATTCTAAGTCAATGTCACTTTTATTCTTTATTTTTTTGTCCATGGAAGTTAAAAGCCAAGCAAATGAAAATGTGGGATTTCTATCCTGTGCCTTTCATATACTGAACAAAATTTTAGATGAGAATTGGGATAATTCTCCCGTCTCTCACTTAGAAACCTCACTGTAACCTATTCCTCACCTTTTCCTGCATGTAATTAAATGTATGCTTATTATACTCTTTTATGAGTATCTTTAAAAAGCAAAATATCCTATAGCAGTTGTAAGCACAGTGTTGTCTTTCAGTAATCTGGGCAAAGATCCCATTATGTTTTGGAAGGATATAATGAATGAGATTTTGGGGTTATCTAAATATCCCAAAAATCTAAGGGCTTCTGATATTTCAAGTTTTGTGATTGTGTCATGAAATAATTCATAATTTGGTCCACAACACATGAAAATTCTAGCTTGTATATGATGGTGTATACCAGGGGTTGGCAACCTTAAACATGCAAAGAGCCACAAAGGTCCTAACCGGAAGCCCCCCCATTCAATTCTGGAGCCAACCGGTTCCCCCACCATAGAGTCTTCTCCTAGCGCGGCGTCCTTTTTCCTCTGCCAACCAGAAGTCCAGTTCCCCCACCATAGAGTCTCCTCCTAGTGCGGAGTCCTTTTTCCTCTACCTGTCCTAACCAAAAGTCCTATCAATTGTGGAGCCGACCAGCAACAGGGAGCCGTAGCAGAGGGATGAAAGAGCCACATACAGCTCCGGAGCCACGGGTGCCGACCCCTGGTGTATACAGTGGTGGGATTAAAAAATGTTTACTACCAGTTCTGTGGGCGTGACTTGGTGGGCGTGACTTATTGGTCATGTGACTGGGTGGGCGTGGCCGCCCCGCAACCCATTTTGGGCCTAGTAGGCCTCCCTGCAGCCTCCTGGGAGCCAAAATGGGGCACGGGGGGGCCGCGCCGCACCCCTCCATGCCGTGTTTCGGGCCTAGTGGGCCTCTCCAAAGCTCCCTGGAAGCCAAAACAGAGCGTGGGGGAGCCGCGCTGCACACACCCTGCACCCCGTTTTTGGGCCTAGTGGGCCTCCCTGCACTTACTTGGGAGCCAAAACGGGGCATGTGGAGAACTCCACGTGGGGCAGGGCGGGCAGGGGCAGAGCCAGCCAGAATCTTTCCTACCGGTTTGTCCGAACTGGCCCAAACCGACTGAATCCCACCACTGGGTGTATAGTTTGTATAAGGTGGTGAGCATCTGGAAGTTGCCCAGGTGTTTATTCACATGGTAAGCCAAGAGCAGTTGGTCTATTGGTATAGATCTAGTGGTCTAATATAGCCAGTTTAGTTTGGTGGTTAAGGCATCAGTCTAGAAACCAGGAGGCCATGAGTTCTAATCCCACCTTAGGTATGAAAGCCAGTTGGGTGACTTTGGGCCAGTCACTC